>JASDQU011101279.1:13129-34563 GCA_032191745.1 Picea mariana | reverse complement strand
ACTCAACCATCATGAACCTGAGATATTTACCAATATTTGGTACCACAGGCGAGATTGCATGCTACACGAAATTTATGATAAGCAGGGTGCATGACAAGAGTCTATGGTTGGATAAGTGGTATCCAATCCATGTTGAAGACATCTAGTAGCTTACTGGACTATCCTCCCAAGGATATGATGTTTCGAAGGGATTCCAGGGTCCTAGTAAGCACGGTAAAAAGAAAGGCGAGCTTAGCCTATACGATAAATTTAACACAAAGAGAGGAGGATGCACAACACTAATTGAACCAATACTACCTGAGACAGCCTAGACATGCTACTAGATCATAGCCAACAAGGTTATGAGGTCTTAATATAAGGGAGAATTCACTCTTGAGGCATTATCAGTCACCGAATTTTGTGCAAATGGAGCAATGTTCAATTGGTGTAGTTTCCTGTTGGAGGAACTACTATTAGCTTGCGAGGAAGCATAGGAGAAGGGAGGAACCTTCACCTATGGATACCTACTTATGGAATTTTCAATGTTCAAATGGATTCCACTTATGGGAAAACAACTGACAATACCATATAAGGGGCACATGGCGAAGATGTTCGAGCCATGGAGGTCCAAACAAGACTCGGAGAACACAACACTCAACAACGTAGCATTTGCCAAATGGTATAATGGTATGATAGACGCAACACAGAGGCTACGCATCCCATAGAAGCTCCTCAACTGTAACACAAGGAATATCACCTTCAGCATGAACCGACACAACACATTTGTCTGGCCAAGACATGTTAGCAAGGAACATTTCCACACAAGGATGCTACCATTCTATTTGGATGAGGAAACCTTTGATAAGGAATTCATGTCATGGCCACGAGTCAAAAGCGACCAATGTAAATCAGGAATGCATTACATTTTTCATGCGGAGCTCCTGAAGAAAAAAGACAACAAACCAGGGGAAGGATTGAGTTTAGGCCTCGAGTAGAAGAAGCCAGATGCTCCAGCAAAAATAGACTCTGAGGAGGAAGAAGAGATACAATAGTTAGAGCAGAGAAAAATATCAACCCACCGATAGATACCAGATAATGTTGCATTGTTAGGTACACAGGTTAACCAGATCTTGGGCATTGTTCTTGGTACCAAACCATTGGTGAAGAGGCCCAAAACTGGGGTCTTGCTAAACAAACCCTTGAACCCACAACCCCTTGCATCTTTCACTCTTCGCACCCCCGCCACAACCAAATCCACCAATATAATTGATATTCAAGATGACCTAGAGCTAGAAACATGTCCGTCCATATTCATCACTGAGAAACCCCCACCACTCCAACTACCAAACCTCATCACTACCAATTCACATCATACCATGACCTTAGAACTGATGCAACTCGATCCGCTAGAGATAGTGGAGTGATGACTCCCACAAATAACCAGAGAATTACCCAAACCAAGATAAAAAATTTATGTTCCTGACACCAAATCCTCCGAGCCGAGAATGACGTTGGATGACCCAAATCCAAATACCCAAGAACAACAGCCTATATGTTCAGTGCAAGAAGAAGATGCCCAAGCTAGAGAGGAGTCAGAACCCAACAACAACCAACAAATCACCTCACTAGCCAAGGGTGAGGGTGCCTAAGAAATTATGACACATCAAGAAGAAGCACCGAAAGAGCCAAAAATACCAGATGTGCACAACGAACCAGAAGTGACAACTGAGCAGGATATGACAACCATGCAAGCACAAGTGGAGCAGGTTCTCCATAATCCTCAACAATGTGTAGAATTGATGTAACTTTTCATAGCCAGAACAAAGGTTCTGACTCTTTTTCCAGTAGAGCTAAGGTTGAGAATCACACCAATGCCACCAATGAAGGAAGAGGTATAAACTTGCTCAGACCATTCAATGGCTAGTGGACTCCCACTACAGACGCGAGCACCCATCGAAGAAGCTCCTTCATCTACTGACTTGGTACACTGGCTAGCACCATAATTATTTTGACTAATTAGGGAATCCATAGACCAGTTGGAGAAAAGACTCTAGGAGGCTGAGAGATCTGTCGAGATTGCAAGGAAGGAATAATTTGTTGCGCACAAATATAGAATGCAGGAAGCACGTGACAAACTCCAAGTCTAGCGCAAACTGAAACAAGTGTAGGAAAAAATTGCTGAGGCCTCGTCAAATATTTGGAAGGTTGCACCTAAACTACCCGAGGCCATCGACGTAGGTGAGCTAGAGAAATAGATCGAGTTTCTACAGGAAGCATGGACGCAACTTGCTAATTGCATTGATCAGTTGCAAGTGAAGCTACAACAAGTCCAACAGGAAATAGAACATCAACCTCAGCAGCTACAGGAACAAATGGAGAAGATCGTATTGCAAGGTAATAATGCCCGAGCAGCACTGCACAAGCACATAACGGACTACACCAAAATCTTTAGAGAAGTTAGCGACTGGATGGGCATCATTGCTCAATAGAATCGGGTCTTGGAGGAGGTGTGCACAAAGATCCAGGTGTTGAACGAAGAATTTGCGGTCACAATGGACCCCATGGAGCAACAGTAGAAGTTTTACCAAATTCAATAGGCCGACAACGAACTAAGCACACTCTATGAGGCACAGTCCATAGCCAAGAAAGAGATGCATGATTTTCGACTGGTAATTCAAACTCCCTATATGAAAATGCATTAGGTTGATGCAATAGTTGATTCTGAGTTGAACTCATTGGCTGTGGCCAAGACAAAGGAGTACAACAAAGAGACGACCCAATAGTTCTTTGCAGAAGCATCACTCTCGCTCGAAAATGGCAGGACAAAGTTGAAATATTTCAAGGAGTAAAGCACAAAGAATTAGAGTTAGTACCAGAATTGGGCCCTTCATTTGAGGAGGTAAAGGAAGAAAAAACATAAATAGAAGATCCCATAGTATAAGAAAAGACAGACAAGGGAAAACAACAGATGCTCCTAGAGAATGTGAAAGAACCAAGAGCTTGACTCGAGGACGAGTCAAGGATTGTGGTCGGAGCCTATTGGGTCCTTTGTTTTTGAGAAAGAAGTGAACAAATTTTTGACAAAGCATGAGTTGCGCAAACTCCATCAGAGGTCGAAACAAAGAGAAACATAAAGAAGTTGTGGAAGTCAGTGCAACGCCATAAAAGCAACAAACTATTGCAACAGAACAAGAAAGCATGCAAAACGAGAAGGAAGACACAACCCAACTATATATAGGACCGAAAAAAATTGTAAAATGATTCGTTCAACTATTCATTGGCTCATTCCCTCACGAGTTGGTTCATTAGTTCATAAGTTAGTTAGATGAGTTGAGTTGAGTCAAGTTGGTCAAAGTCGCCTAGATTTTGGGAATAGTTGTTAATAATAGTTGTGAGTCAGGAATGGATAGGTCTGAGTCTGTGATGAATCAGAACTATCAATTAGAGAATTAGAGATCTGTGACATGGGTCTAAGAGCCAAGATTCTATACCATGCCCCACTATGTAATTTTGAGTCTGTAATCAGGGAGAGATCCAAAAAGATAATATTAAGCAGGAACAAATTAAAATATGTTGTGTCTTTATATTCTTACTTATGCATTATAGTATTTCCTTATGGTTTATGATTTCTATTTGATGGTTCACCATTTAAATTCTTTCTTGCAATGTAAGTAGGTTGAATTCTTGCATTTATGTGCTTTAGATCTGTTTATGTCTCTTGTGCAAGAACAAGAATGATTTTCGGCTACTCTATGGATCCACTTTAGTCTTCTCCCTACCCTTCCCTATCTATCTGTCTCAGCAGCGCTTTGGGTGAGACTTCTTCTCTTTAGAGGGGATGAAAATGACAGTAGTCTATGTTACATGTCAAAATTACTCACTTTGATAGTGTCGCAAGTGTCGCATTTTGCTGACAAGGTCGCAAGTGTCACATTTTGCTCACAAGGTTGCAAGTGTCGCATGTTGCTCACAAGTGTCGCAAGTGTCAAAGAAAGCATATTGCCATGATTCCTATGTCATGCCTATAATGACATGAGAAGGTCACTTGAAACACCTCAAACATTTGATTTGGAAGAGGAGAAATGAGTCAACAGGCTTGCAAACCTTTTGCCATCTGAAAGAACCTCAAAAACTGAGTTTTTGGAGGGGAGCGCTCCCCCTTACACTATCTCGGAGTGCCAACGCTCCCCCTTACACTATCAGGGAGCGTTATAAAGCTCCCCTGGCCCTTTTGAGGGAGCACTATAGATTTTGAGAGCGTTGGAGCCCCCCTAAAGCCTACTAGGGAGCGCTACAACGCTTTGATGGCCCTTTTGAGGGAGCGCTACCTATTCTACGCAGTTGTTAAGTTGTTGAGATGAATGGGGGAAGGATCCTTTCATTCTTGGAAGGCAGTTGAATTCGAATCCCTAGTCCATCCATGATCTTAGGGCAGATCCTCAACTGAAGGAGGAAAATCCTCAACTTCCCCAAGGATATCTCAAGTTGTTGAGCCTCTCCAAGGCTATATAAGCAAGCTTTGTAATGGTGAAAGAGGACGGGAAAATGGAGAATGATACCAAACTTATGATCTCATAAGTGAGGAAATGGGAAATTGAGAATTACACCAAACTTATGATCTCATAAGTGGTGCTGGAACAGAGCTGATTAAGGAAGAATTGCTAGTATGAAAACTATGATCTAATAGGAAACACACAGTCAACCAAAGGAGAGTGATCAGTGAAGCTGTTGTTATCCAGGTTGTGGATCTTTCAGGCAAGGGTTAGACGAAGGGGACTTGATGAATCTGTCACACTCGCATCTACGATTGTAAGTATTGATGTCGTTATTCTCATTAATATGACGCACTTGGCCTGTTTCTTTCTAGTTTGTGTTTGATGTTACATAAAATTATCGTTGATATATAGATCTATTTTCAAGCTAATATCAATAGAGTAGGAAGTGTTCGTATCTTGTTTGTCTACAGAACTCAGTGAGGAGCAAAGGATTGGATCTCAACTCAGAGTGTGCAGGGACAAATGTCGATAAAGAGGTACTTCTGTTATCCTTTCTTCTCATGTGTTAGTTTGGATAGATTTGAAAGGAAGTCAGTGTCCACGTTAAGCATTTTCTGTCTTAGAGTTAGGGTCAAGCTCTTTGAGGCAATCTACCTGTCCGCAGGGAGATTTTCCTACAACAGAAACTAGCGACTCCACTGGGGAGATAGCCTCAAATTGACACTTCTTGTTTTGATTTCTCCTCATTGACCTAGTTTTACCCCTTGATTGTTTCAGACCTAGTTCACTCCTCTTTTGATTGGTTTTGTGAGCTGATTGGCTCCTTACCCCATCATACTCAGCCTAATTGTCGAGATTGAATTGCAATTTTTTGGAATTTTTGACATATTTGGGAGTTTTCAAACTTGGCACCCCTGTCCCTGTGTGAACAGAGCGCCAACGCTCCCTAATAGCTTTGCACAGAGCGCTATAATGCTCCTTGCCTTTGGCAACAGAGCGCCAACCCTCCTTTGGCCAATAAACCTTCCAGAATTACTTTTTCTGGGTTTTTCCTCTGTGTCTCTCCTGTTGGGTAACCTTGTGAGTCAATGCTTCTTCTCTTCCAGCCTTGACATCTGTCTTTTTGAAGAACAAACATCTTGCTATTTCGATTTTGTAGCCTTCTTCACTATTGTTATTGAGTTTTTCTGTTGATTGGAGTTTGAAACCCATGCACTGTCTTTCTCTCTGTTTAACTGAGTAGAAACCCTGGTGAAGGTCATCAAAGGCCTATAGATCTCTTCATCTTGATTTTAGTCAAGATCATTATTCTTCAATTTTTTCTTTTGGGTGTGAAGTTTGTTTTCTCTTTGATTGTTTCTTTTATTTCACTTTTCTTTTCGATCATAATGAAAGGGTGTATTGTTTGTATGACTTTTGCTTGTGATAGTTTGATTTTCATTCATATGAGAAGATAATTAGAAAGACGATCATTATGTTGAATTGATCATTATTCATATGCAAACAATAAAAAGCATCCTCATGATTGATTGTGCATATTAGAAGGCATATGAAAAGTTTTAGCATCACATCAGGATTTGATTGAGAAAAAAAGAATTGTTTGAGGACACTCCTTATTCGTGCTTGTTAGTGAAAAGAACTCTCTCTCTCCCTTAGATAGATGTTCATCGAAAAGAAATGAATTCTTATCATATTTGATGCATTTTTGGGACTGAGTCATAATTCCACTCGTTCACTTCCATGCACCCTTTTTGCATAAAGAACAACCATAAAATCAACGCTATTTAAAAATTATTTAGAACTTTTTCTTTTCTAGGATCCTCCACCAACAGTAGATTAGACTTAGTACTTTGGATTAAGCTATGAGCATAACTCTCCAAAGTTTCCAAAACAAACTGTAGCATCCTGAGTTAGGGAGAGTCAAATCCAATCATCGTATAAGTCTACCTAGGATCCCCCTCTAACACAGGGGTTACGCACGAGGTCACATTCAGGTGAGCTACGGGGACTAACCCTCCATGGTTTAACTGATTGTGGTGGTCAGATCGTATTATGGGGATCACTTTGAGGTAAATCCACAATTACTGTGTGGAAGCCTTTTAGTTGATTTCGGGCTTGATACCCTACCCGTATGTTCAGATCAGACTGTCGATTGTTTCTGCCCAGGGGATGACTGCGAATTGGTAACCTTAGTGGCCATAATATTTAGGGTCTTACACAAGGTGACGGTGACAGGAAGTCTCACTGTACCTGGGGCAGACATTGGTCAAACTCACTCAGGCTCCTTGGAGGGTAAATCCACAATTACTGCATGGAATCTTGCACCAAGGCATAAGTCCATTAAGCAGGTCGCCATTGTAACTGTTCCACCCTATCCCGGCCCCTTCTAGACTTGATCACGCGACATTGGATTTCATCACCAACTAGTACGGTCATCGAGAGAAGGTCACGTTTGCTTGGTTTTGATTCTTATATTTTATTAGCATATGCTGTTTCTTTTACTTAGTGGACCTTAGGTCGAGTTAGTGTTAATGGCATCGAATCCTGGGAGTACCAACGGAGGAACCCCTTCTTCTAGAGAACCTTATACCTTTCCTTCATTTGGAAACTTTGGTCCTCCATATGTTGCCACTCTGAGTCTTCCAGGACTCAATATTGGATTACCAGTTTGGTTGTTCCCCACTCCGGTGATCCCGAATCCTCCCAATGTTTCAGGTGCATCTAATACTTTGGATGTCAATACACCACCCACACATCAACCTCACATTGACTTTTCACCTTCTTCGCCCATCAAGTCTCCTTCCATTTCTCCTTCTTCGCCTAGTGAAAGCTCTAAAGCAAGTACCCAGGTTGATCAGAAGAAGAAGAAACGAAAAGAGAAGAAGAATAAGAGCCCGAAAACGACCAAGACCCCAACAACATCAGATGTTAGCCCTAAGCAACCAATTATTGTTAATAGTACTGGGAGTGTTGATGAGATCAACAAGATTAAAAGGAAGAATCCGAAACCCAAATTCCCTTACAGCCTTTGTAAGGGCGACCACTTTCTTATGGATTTCCCTGGTCTTCTCCAGGTCTTAGAAATGTGGTCCTCCACGTCATCGGCCTCTGTCAGTCATGTTGATGATACCCCCTCAACTAGTGATGTTCAGGTTGGTAAGAAGAAGAAAACTGTCAAGTTCCCTTGCATGTTATGTAAAGGTCAACATTACTCTCACCTTTGTCCTCGCATGGACGAGGCTTCTTCTCTTTTGGAAAAACTTCAACTTCCAAAAGGTTATCGTAATATTTCCTCCAACCCATCATTGGTTGATGGACTAGTCAATACGGTTCCATCCCCGGCGGTTGATCATGTGGTCAATCTAGTTTCCTCCTCGGTTGAACCACAAACCCAAGTAGCTGATCCAGTTCCGTCCTCGATCATCCTCGCTCTTCATCAAAAGAGTGACACCAAAGTGATCAATCTGTTTTCATCCTCAGTCGATCCCACTCTCCCGTTAGAGAGTGACATCAAAGTGGTCGATCCATTTCCACCCGTCGACCCCATTCTTTCCTTGGATAATGAAACTTAAGTGGTCGATATAGTTTCACCATCGATCGATACCATTCCTTCATTGAAGGATGCTAAAGTGACTGATCCAGTTCCTTCCTTGATCAATCCCACTCTTCCTCTAATGAGTGCCAAAGTGACTGATCCAGTCCCTTCCTCAATCAGTCCCACTCTTCCTCTGAAGAGTGCCAAAGTGGCTGATCCATTTTCGCCATCGGTCGATCCCATTCCTCCATTGAGGAATGTCAAAGTGACTAATCCAGTCCCTTCCTCGGCCAGTCCCACTCTTCCTATGAAGAGTGATAAAGTGGTCTATCCAAGTCCACCATTGGTTTATCCGATCCAATCATCGATCGATCCTACTCCTCTTCTAGAGAGTAAACCCGATATTGCCCATGTTTTTCTTGTTAATACAGACTCTATCGTGCCAAGGGGCATTCCTCCTTATCCTGTGAAACCCCCTCCAAGTAATGAGGCCATCCTTTTTGATTGGGGTGCACTAACTGGACCTCGTCTTCCCTCCCACATTCCTTTCCAAATTACAGTACAGGTTCGTGGTCGGGACGTTCCTCAAATGTTGATAGATGAAGGTGTGTCCATTAGTATTTTGTCTTTTGTTGCTTGGTACACTTTGGGTTGTCTGCAGCTTGCACCAGTTACATAGAATCTGTTATCTTTTAACAGAAGAACTAGTCAACCTTTAGGGATCCTTCCTTAGTTTCCTGTAACTTTGGGAGGGAAAACTGTCTTTATCAGTGTCATGGTAATCTGAGACCCCTTGGATTTCTCTTTGCTCCTTGGGCGGGATTATGTCTATGCTATGAAAGCTCTTGTATCCACCCTTTTCTGTGTGATATCTTTCCCTCACGATGGAAGAATTGTGACTATTGATCAACTTTCATTCATTGGCCCTGACTGGGTTACCTCCCTAAGTGGTTCCTATATGCAGACAGTATCGCCTTTGCCTCAAGTCAATTATGTGGCGTTGTCTCCCATGACCTCAACTTCTGATGATTTGGATCTGGTAGTTGACATGGTGATTTCTTCGGTAGGGTTATTGGAGCCTGATCTCCTTACCCCTGTCGCAACCCTCGACATGTGTTCCTTCTAGAGTATCGTCTTCCATCCGATGAAGATCTCTTAGAAGCCATGACGGAGTTTTGTCCCTTGACATGGTACCCTTCCATAGCATTATCCTCTTGGAAGCCATGATCAAGAAGCAACCACGAGCATAGTTTCTCTTCTTTGTGGAAAGCTCATTAAAAAATGAAACAGAGGCCTTGANAACCTGGAACCTTGAGCATAGTTCTTTTCCTATGTCAAGCTCATTAAAAAAATGAAACAATCACCTCTCCCTTCAAGTTGAGTCTTTCGCCAGATCTCGTAGATGTCAAGTCGAGTCTTTCATTAGGTCTCATTTTTTAACCTTATTTTCATCCACCTGTATCCTTTTTCTCCATCTAGCACAGAAATTGGTGACAACCTCAAAGTTGGTGAATGAATTGAAGCTTGGGGGGAATGTCTCCAGCCTTTGATGATCATTCTGGAGTCAAGCCACTAGCTTTCAAGCTGGGGGCATACCAAGCTTAGTCTTTGTTTTTTCTTGTTCTCGTAAATACATGAGAATGCAACCAGGTAAACTTTTATCTCTTTTTTGGACCCGTACGGATACACGAACACACGAAAAAGGAACCCCCCTGGAGTTATCTTTAAACTCTTTTTAGACTCTCTAAATATGAAAAGATTGTTGAGTGACCTTGCTTCCTTTCACACTCGTTAAAAGGTCAGAAACAATGTCTTTCGAGCGATAGTTTACCCCTTTTTTGGTCTCGTTGGACTACTGCACGAAAAAGGAACTGAGAGAGTTCTCTTTTAATTGTTTTTCCAAACTTTATAATCCTGAAAAACCTTTGAGTTTTCTATCTTTGGACTCGTTAAAGCACACATCGACAGGCCCACATGGGATCGAACCCTTAGTTCTTCTGGTTTGTTAAACAAAGGAAGAGGAACTTACCGAAGGTGAGTTATATTGAGCATGTGTTATCCTCCTCGAGCTCATTAAATCAAAAAGAGGTACTCATCTATCTAGATGGGGGGAAAAATTGAAAGGAGCAAGCCAAGCAGTCTCTTAAGAACATCATCCAACACTTCTTAGAGTCGCCCTTGAACATGGCACTTTGTCATATTGCACATATCATAACCCGCTGAATCTCTACACTAAGCCAATCCTTTAAGTCCCTTTCACTCCTTTGGATCACCCGATGCAAGTCACATCATCCACTGTATCATCAAGTTTTGGTCCACGTCATGTTTTGTTGTTGTGCCTCAGTGTTCAAGGGAAGTATCCACCTCGAGAGTCAGCCATCCCAAATATCTTTCCTCAAAACCTGTGTCATTCCATGTTCAATTGATCTACCAATTACTTCTCCATGTCCGTTTCATGTCGTTGATGGGGGATAAATCAAGGCCTTCCCTCGATGAGTCTATTCCTGTTGACTTCAACACACTATCCAGGAGTTAGAATTAGAAACCAGTTAGTACTTTGGGACCTGCATGCCTCAATGGTAGGCCTCCTCATGTTCGAAAGTAGTTTTACATCATTGACCTCTAATCGGATGATTCCACGGATGTTCAACCTCAGCTCATCTATTCACATTCGCTGGAATGTACTAGGGTACCTTGGGAATCATCGACATTAATGGTGATCTCCCTCGCGCTTGTTAATGGTTTACATCATTGACTGGTAATCAAGTGGTTTCTACCATGTTCAACATCAGGACATCTATTCACATGGTTAGATTCGTACTACATCAGGATCAGTAAGAAGACCTTGGGTTGAGTGATCACTTTGATATGTACTTTTCCCAGGTTGCGATGGAGTTTCTCTTGAACAATGACACATATATACTGTTACATAGATCCACTTTGTATTGGTCATGGCTATGTCTTGTCATATCATAGATCCACTATGTATTCTTCATGGCTATCATCAGTTCATGTCATAAGCGTATAAATCCATAGTGTATTTTCAGTGGCTATACCCTTTTATCAATACAATTATGGATCCGCAGTGTATCTTATGGCGGCCATATCTTGCAAGTCTTGATCACCCAAGCATAGGTATGCCTGCCTTGGGTTTTGAAATATGTCATGATATTTGTTAGATGTTTGTGTGCAGCTTTCGTCAGGTTCTCCGAGTCTATACCCTTGCTTGAACGTCTACAAAGTATTTCAGTTATCAGTTTGCATCTTCTAACTTCATACTTTGCAGGGAAATCTGTTACACGTCAAAATTACTCACTTCGATAGTGTCACAAGTGTCATCATTACAAGTGTCACAAGTGTCGCATTTTGCTCACAAGGTCGCAAGTGTCACATTTTTCTCATAAGGTCGCAAGTGTCGCATGTTTCTCACAAGTGTCGCATGTTGCTCACAAGTGTCAAAGAAAGCATACTTCCATGATGCCTATGTTGTGCCTATAACGACATGAGAAGGACACTTGAAACATCTCAAACATTTGATTTGGAAGAGGAGAAATGAGTCAGCAGGCTTGAAAACCTTTTTCCATCTGAAAGCACCTCAAAAACTGAGTTTTTGGAGGGGAGCACTCCCCCTTACACTATCTAGGAGCGCCGACGCTCCCCCTTACACTATCAGGGAACGTTATAAAGCTCCCCTAGCCCTTTTGAGGGAGTGTTAAAGATTTTGAGAGCACTGATGCCCCCCTAAATCCTACTAGGGAGAGATACAATGCTTTGATGGCCCTTTTGAGGGAGCGCTACCTATTCTGGGCAGTTGTTAAGTTGTTGAGATGAATGGGGGAAGGATCCTTTCATTCTTGGAAGGAAGTTGGATTCAAATCCCTAGTCTAGCCATGATATTAGGGCAGATCCTCAACTGAAGGAGGGAAATCCTCAACTTCCCCAAGGATATCTCAAGTTGTTGAGCCTCTCCAAGTCTATATAAGCAAGCTTTGTAATGGTGAAAGAGGACGGGAAAATGGAGAATGATACCAAACTTATGATCTCATAAGTGAGGAAATGGGAAATGGAGAATTACACCAAACTTATGATCTCATACGTGGTGCTGGAACAGAGATGATTTAGGAAGAATTGCTAGTATGAAACCTATGATCTCATAGGAAACACACAGTCAGCCAAAGGAGAGTGATCAGTGAAGCTGTTGTTATCCCGGTTGTGGATCTTTCAGGCAAGGGTTAGATGAAGGGGACTTGACGAAGCTGTCACACTTGCATCTACGATTGTAAGTATTGCTATTGCTATTCTCATTAATATGACACGCTTTACCTGTTTCTTTCTAGTTTGTGTCTGATGTTACATAAAATTATCGTTGATAGATAGATCTGTTTTCAAGCTAATATCAATAGAGTAGGAAGTGGTCATATCTTGTTTGTCTACAGAACTCAGCGAGGAGAAAAGGATTGGAGCTCAACTCGGAGCATGCAGGGACAAATGTCGATAAAGAGGTACTTCTGTTATCCTTCCTTATCATGTGTTAGTTTGGATATATTAGAAAGGAAGTCAGTGTCCATGTTAAGAATTTTCTGTCTTAGAGTTAGGGTCAAGCTCTTTGAGGCAATCTACCTGTCCGTAGGGAGATTTTCCTACAACAGTCTAGACTACATGATGCCTTTTGTTGGTAACCTAAGAAGGACCCTGGTCTGATCAAATTCATGCCAACAGTAGCCTCCATTCAGAATGGTGCAGTGCGCCTTGATTTCAAGTTGATTGTTGGCAATCTAGTAAGAAAGAACAGACCCACGCAGGTCACAGGGTTTGTTGTTGACCTCGCAGGAAAATGCGTGGAAGGACTCTAGATGAACTGGGCTAGTTACTTATTCAACAAGTTAGAATTGGATTTTCGTGAAGCTCAAGATCAGGGATATGAGTTCCATTTTAGTTGTATTCTGATCCTCATCACGTTTACTGGTTGGGAGATGCCAGAAGGTGTGAACTTCCCTAACATTGACCCATCTGAGCTACCAGCTATGAAGTTCACCATGCTTTGGTATTTGAGAAATATGGGGAAACAATGGCATTCGAATGCAGTATTCCATACCTACTACCTTAAGCTGAAGAGGGATATTCAATCTTTCCCTCATATGATGTTGAATACCTTGGACAGGTTCAGGCCCCTTATGAAGTTCTACGTAGATAGGAATTTTATTTATATTACTACACACGTAGATGAAAGTAAAGAAGAGCTTCAGTCCTACTCCAAGCTCAAAGAGAAGGACCTAGAAGAAATCACTAAGGAATGGCCCATAGAGTTCCTTAGACCAATCAACTAGGAAACAATGTCCGATCCCAAACTCATTAGAAGTTCGGTGGTTACTCATGAAGAGTATGATGCACCCAATAGTAGTAGGAAGAAAAAGAAGGAAGATGTACAGGAAATACACAACACATTAGAAAAGCCTGCATTAGATTCACCTAGTGGAGGAGGAGACGATGAAGTGGATAAAGAAAAAAAAGAAGGGGAAGAAAACAAGCAGAAGCAAGGTGAAGTAACACCACCCAGGAACCCCCTTGAAGAGGCAGAGACATCCAATAAAATAAAGGTTTCCCCAATGAAACCTACATCGCGGAATAATTCCAAAGTGATTAAGCCGAAGCTGTAGACTATACTCATGTTCGATGACTTCGACTTCATTATTGTAGCTGTATCAGATGCCTCAAAAAATATTTTGTAGAGAACTGAAGCCAAACAAGAATCCATGTATGATATAATCGAGATAGAGCTGAGAGGAGTAAACTAATCCCTTCACTCCAACTGTGTAGTGTACACTTTACTCTCACCACCAGAAGAACTAGATTTGGGAGATGAGCCTACCCAACTCCGCAAAATAGCTGATGCAACCGAAGCTCACCTTCATTGTGTGTAGGGCCTTCGTTGCGTGCAGGAAGAAAAAGAACAAGCCTCAGTGGCCCTGAGTCAAGCATAAGAGGAAATCATAGAGAAATGTTGAGTTGTGCAGCAGGAGAAGGATGACCTACAAACCAAGTTCGAAGAAAATAAACCACAAATCTAGCAGGAGAAAGAAAAGTTTCTCACGGAGCAGGTCAGAGTTAAAGAAGTAGTCAACAGAGCACTTCACTCTATGATGGGATTAGAACAAATGGAGGAAGACCCAGTGGAGAATCAAGTGACGAAGCTTACTGAAGCCATTCAACAACTTCAACAAAGAGTCATAGAACTAGAGCTACAAACAGTGCCATCAACTCTGCAGGAAGTGCGAGACCAGAGAGAAGCAACTGCTCAGAGCGCAGTTGATAGGATCAAAGCATTAGCCATGGAATGTAAACAACTAAGTAGTTACAGTGTGACGACTTATGAGCACCTTACCGAGGACCCTGAACTAAAGACACTGGATTCACAGTTCTGTTATAACCCTAAACTCCACCAAACATGCATACCTGGAATCAAGCCATCTTACTTGCTATCTTTGCCAAGACATCACTAAACAACTCTTCTAAAAACCATTCTTTTGGAGGTGTATGCACCCTACACCACTACTGCCTATGTACACACACTTGATGCACCACTACAGCTCGCGTAAAGTCACAAAAAAATGAAAATTGAAAAGGGATACAGTTTTTCGGGCCATTACTTAATCAATTGATTTCCCATAGCTAGTCACCCCAACCGTTACTATCTATTTTTGCCTATAAAATAAGGTGTTGGGGCCCCATTCCAAAGAGAATCACGAGAGCATAGAAACTCTGCCCATTTCAATACTCCCCCTTTGCCCCAATATTTTTCAACCACATTGTGAGTTTGAGCCAGAATTCTTTCTTCCTCCTTTGCAAATCCTCTCCATTTCCCTAAAGAGAACTAAAGAGGAGAATAATGCATGGAAGCATTTGGTGGATGGTGAAGAGGATCCGAGGATTGTGTTTGAGGAGCAGTGCCAGTCTCATGTTGTAAATGACTTATGTGAAATTAATATAAAGAAGTGCTTTTCCCGTCCTGCCAAATGACGTCTTAAATATTTATGATTCGTTTACATTTCTTGGTTATGATGTCTAACCCACTAATCCACATATAGAATGCATTCTTTTAGTTTCTTGTTTTTCTTTTGGTGAATGCAGGTCATCCTTGGGAGGATACTTGTAGTCAGGAAACAACCAAGCGCAAAGGAATCGACATCGGATGCAGAGTTTAAGGTATGCCTACCGGATCCCTATACTTTGTCTTTTATGTATGATTGTGGGGTAATGTCAATATAGTTGATAAAAAGTAGGAGACTTTAGATGGTTACCTTTGCCTACACTTTAGAACCCTGGTGTAGTTCGTAGATTGGTTTTCCCATTATAGCAGAATTGGCGACCATACTGGAGAAGCCTCTACAGTCTTTGGGGATATTTCTTTGGGTGTTTTTGAATCCGTTTACTCACTGATTTTGAGTTTTTGTAAGCTTATGTATCTTTAAGGGATTATGGTCTTCCATACTAGTACTCCCTATCTGTTCTTGACTATTGGTTTTCATTTTTTTGAGAAGTTGCAGAGGTGTACACGGCCTGTAGTGGGCATGCATGCATACATACGTGCACTGCCTTTGGAAAACCAGCTGTTGATGGGAGAAATCAACCGCCCGTCAACTGAGAGAGTGGAACCAGTCTGGGGTTGTCTAATAACCCAAGTCGTTTAGGATGAACCACCCTGACGGGTTTAGCAGCTCCATTAGCCAATCTAAGGTCCTAAGAAAACAAAAGAAAACTAATCTAAATTAACTATTAAAACTAATCTAACTAAAAGAAAACAAATAAAACTAACTAAACTAAAACTAACTAAAACTAACTAATAAACTAATCTACTAAAAACTAATTATCAAAACAAACTAACTAATCTAACTATTCTATATATACAATCTACTATCTAATACTAAACTAACTCAAACTAATTAACTAACTAACTACTAACTGAAATATAACTTATTCACAAAATGTACAATATCTACAATTTACAGATTTGAATAAAACCTAAAAAACTCATTTGCATTCTGCCCTAAGACAGAGACAGATATTTTTTGTTGATTTTATAATTTTATGAACAGAGATAAAATAGAAACTAACTAAACTAAACTACTAATATACTAATTCTAATTACTAATCTAAACTAAAATATAGGTCTAACTAAACTACTAATATAATAAACAAATAAATAACAAACTAACCTGGAAACGATCCAGGTTTTCCCTGTGTATGATGACTGTGTTAGCAGATCAGAGGGAGGAAACTCACACCGAATAATCCAGAAGATTCTCGTAAACGATAGCTACACTGCTCTTCAAGTTTGTTTACAGGACAAACAAGACATAAAAATCACAACACTCATATAATTTATAAATCTCTACAATTAGATAAACCCGCGTGCAAAGACTTATAAAAAATCATTCAATTGATGAAGAAGAGAAATCTGTCATTCATTAACTGAACAAAGTAATTGCTGTGTTTTTTAAATTAGTGAAAGAAATCAGACATGGATCATATTAATTAAAACATATCATTCTGCAAAATACTATGATAGCTAAAGTAGTCACTAATCAAATGCAAATTGATAAGCATAAACGTGAAACAAAAGATTGATATTATGAAAGCGAAAGTTGTAGCAGAACATCAACTTCTCTCTCAGTTTGTATTAGAATTCCATAGCCTGGTTCTCCCACAAGTGAGGATGCTCCTTATTACAAAAATAATAAGTATTTATAAGTTTTCCACAGGGTAAAACCTCCCTGTGGAAGTTATCAAACTGTTTACATAAAATCTGGAAGGATCTCCCAAGTTCAACTAAACTAGGAAACTAAAATAAAACTAAATACACAAATATACCCTAGACTGTCCATCATATCCTTTGCAATTCGAATTTACCTGTATAGTGACGAGACGGCTCTATCATGCCAATTTGTAGTTGACAACGATTGTAGCTGATTCAACGTTTTTGAAAAGGATGGAGCCAATTGTCTTTTGCTTCTTATCAGTTGCTTGGAGCTAGTCTCTTTGGCTGGTCAACATTGCAATTAGGTCTTCCAGCGATTTAATTTTCGATTGGAGTATAGGAACGTCAATGTAGTATCGTTCCAGCCATAAATCACATCGGTCACAGGAAGACTGTGTAGGGTTTGAAAGAATAGGCGAGGGTTTGATCATATTACTGAGGGTTTCGTTAGGCAGTCTAATCCTCGGGTAATTGGGATTATTCCTTAGGCAAGGGGGAAGATTCAACATGAAATCGTAAGGTGGCTCGAGACATAAACCTTGCGAGTAAGGGTACTCATTGGCTAGAAAACGTTCCACATCAGAATCAGAATCCTCACTAAGGACAATAGGGTCTCGCTCAATAGAGGGTTTGGGCTTATTTCTAGCCATTCTCGAAATGAGCTAGGCATTCCTTTTCCCTTTGGCATTAGCAGTAGGGTTTGCCTTGGGATTTTTTCTCATCGGGTAAGTCAACCTTAGGGTCGGCCGAGGGTTTAGGAGGAGGCGGTAGGATATGGAAGGGCACAGGCAGCTTGGCCTTGGCTTCACTCACCACAAGTTTGTCAACCTGGACAGGGTCAGTGTCATCGAAACCATTTCGGGCAATGAAAGCCTTCCAACTATCACCATGTAAACTCAAGTGATGCACAATGATAAGCTTAATAAGCCCATAGTGGAACAGGCTACTATCAGCCTTCTGTCGTTTAAACCTTTTCGACATTTTATATAGGCTACGATGAAAGTAAAAAGGCATATTCAACGAGTATCCCATAAAACTCATTAGCAAATGCAGGTGGTAGAGAAAAAAGAGTCCGTACCGACCTTCACAGGTCACAAACTGCTTGACTATCATCAAAGTATCATGCCATCGTGGTTTAAGTGCAGAGATGGGCATACCTCTGTCAGAAGAGGTGACCTTGCGCAAAACGAACAATAGTGTCCACGACACCTCCTCGACCTTACAATTTTTGAACCAACGCTGGCCTGTGGCAGGTAAACCTGTAGCAGAGCCGATGAATTTTTCATCAATTTCCAACTGGGTGTCACCCACTTTGGCTCTATAGCCATTTAAAGTCATGGCAAACTATCGTGCTATAGCAAAGTTAAAACCCTCAAATCTTTGCACGAAGGTGAGCCATCCATTTTCCTCCAATTCTTTTCGAGCATTGTCAAACATTAACAAGGCTTGGTTGTCGTTTGGCTCGATTTGCACGACTGGTGCCATGGAGCCGAGCACACGGTAAGCCGAGGGTTTGGATCGAAACACACACAGAAGCTGAGCTACCTGAGCTAACATAAGTGAACGATGAATATGGGATAGGCATAAATGCCATCATGCGAAGGTGGTGGAGCTTATCTCCGCCATGCAAAACAATTATTGCCAAAGTACAACCACTGATTTACATAGTTGTTCAATCCATTATAGTAGTTCAACAGTCAAGTCATTTTCCCAACCAATAAAATCAATGTATAAACCAACACACACAAACATTATGCCATAGTTTTAAACACCCAACAAATAAATCAAAACCAAAATCAACTATGCGCCAATGTTTCAGCTCTTATAATCGATAGTTAAACTAATGTGCCAATGGGTGCTCATGTAACCACCATACCAATAGTTATGAAAACATAAACATAGGCATTAAATTAAAAAGATATATATGTGAAAGATTTAATCATATCACCCATGTATCTTATGAAACTAAAGGTCAAGTAAGTCAAATGAATGCAAATCCAAATGCTAATGCATTGCAAACTCAATGAAACCAAGTCACACAATCAATATTAGGATGTCCAATGAGTATGGTTCAAAGTTCTGCCAGCTACATAATGATAGGTGAAATGTGAGCGCAATAGGAATATTGACAAGGATAGTGACAGTTCAAATAATGATTTCATTGAGACTTCGAAAGCTGAGGTTTTCACGCTTACAGTGGTGAAAACGAAATGAAGGCAAATGTGCAAATGTCACAAAAAATAAAAGTGTCATTTATTTAAAAATTGCGACGAAAAATTGATGCTTGCAAAACATTTGTGTAGGCAACTTATAAGACAATGGAAAAAGTGAATTGGCTGCCAAGAGTGGTGACACACTGGTAGAAGCAGTTATCTCTGTCAAAAGAAACAAATTTAGATTAGGATAGCGAAGATAATTTGAACTCAAAAATAACAACCAGAAAATAGTATAAACATCATCGTTAACCACTATTCTAGCATTGTTTTAAAAGATGTAAAACTGATAACAGTCTTAAGATCAGCAAGTCATGATATTAAAGATAAAATCTTCAATACTGTTGGCATAGCCACTGCTGCCAGCAGGAATCCATAGCCTCGACAAGGTTGCCATTTAACCCACTCTGACATCTGTATCCTATCAAAAAGTTCTGGATCAGAATAGAGGACGTTAAAGAGGTTTCTTTTTTTTGCAATATTTTCATATACCCGACATTGCTTCGTTGCCAGCGGGCCTGTTCAGTACCCCGGCGAAGTTGTCTTGTCACCATGCATGCATTTACCTGCTGCCAGCGGACCTGTTCAGCATCCCGGTGGGTTTACAAGCACTTCCCACAACTCTTATTAATAATTTATTTTGTTTTGTTATAGATATGTCTGAGCGGGGTGATGCTGAAAATCATGATATTTTAACATATTTTTTCAGACCTCAACATAATTTTTCTAGAACTGTCCTTTATTAAGATCCAGAGATGTTTCATTTACAGAACCAACCTTCGAAGGCAGGGATACATCTTCTGAGTCGTTCCCTTAAGGAACAGGGACAGTGTAAGAAGATAATGGATGATCGTGATAGGATTTACTTATAGATCGAAATTAGTTAACTTCTTTCAAACAACAGTATTTTCAATACAGATGTAAATTCCAGGAGTATATAATTGATGTTTATACAATTTCTCAGTAGTTATTTTAGAGAAAGGATTTTCTGTTTTCCTTGTCTGAATAGTTCAAAAATTCAGGTATGTGTATTTCAACAGCAAAAAATAGTAAGCATAAGGGAGAAATCAAAACACACCAGTGAAGAAAAAATTGGAAAGCAAAGAAATCCAAACAACAAAAACAAAAAACAAATATGCATAGAAGGTGCATCTAAAAACCTCATGCAACAAATCCCTTGGGAAACTGAAAAGTAGAAAAATCCTATTTGATG
Source organism: Picea mariana (assembly GCA_032191745.1). NCBI lineage: Eukaryota > Viridiplantae > Streptophyta > Pinopsida > Pinales > Pinaceae > Picea > Picea mariana. Next base: position 14,372 of record JASDQU011101279.1, on the reverse strand, counting down.
GGAAAGTAGTCCTACTCATGGTACCTTGGGTCAGGGTGGATTCATATTCATTTATCTCTTTACTTTCCATTTAGGATTTTCACGACAATACCGTGTTTTCGAAAATAAATGTTCAACTAGAAGTAAAGAGAAAAAGGATTAAGAGGACTTCCCTGACAACAGCCGTATTATGGTTCTGGTGGTATGCCCACTTGCGTTCATGACTGCTTTATTAAAAAGAGAAATAGTGAGAAATCAAACTGAAAGAAAACCTATTCCTACCCTAACTATTAAACACATCAGGATACTATGTGAAGTCATGTTTCCAATGTAGCCATCGAAGTAACTCTAATCTTGCAATGAAAACAAGATCAAGTGTTACTAATAAGAATGGTAATATATCAACAAATGACAAAAACATATCACGCTTACCTTCATAATCAACATCTAGAAACAAAGTAAGCATGATCTTACCATTTCCTTGGATATTCTTGTTATACAAATCCTCAAGCCATTGCGCAATCTTGTCATGATAAGGGTCATAATGGCATGGGTGAGTGTAAGTAGTTTTTAAAAACTCATCAGGATTATGAGGAAATGGAATAACCATCATCCACGGTTGAAATGCCCCATCCTTCTGACAGTTCTCTAAGTACTCATTAATTTATTCACATGGAGGATCTAAAAGAAATATGTCATGCCTACTTCCAAGATTCTTAGGTAAAAAGAAAGCAAACACAACTTTGTCTTTATTATGAAATTTTTTCATATATGAATATTCAAGCCACTCTAAGATCCTGTCACAAAAATGGGGATGCAAACCATGACTTTGATGAAACGAATATATCAATGGAAAGCTCATCATAGGNTCCTTCGATGGGATTGATCATTTCAAAATGTGAAGCATCAACATTAAGATTCGAGCTAAGAAAAGAACGAGTATGAAACTTAGAATGTTTTATTTCCATAAGATGTAATGCATTTTCCTTTTCAACAAGAAACTGTGTAAAATCATCTCGCAACATGTCCTCTTCCCATGTGAGTGATGAATGTGAACAAGCATCAAATCCGGTTTTATCAATGTTATGCTTAGAATTAATTTCACCAATAGAGTAGGATGTTGTAGGTAAGATGTCAAGTCCACCAGAATCTAGGAATAGATCAGGATATAAAGAATAAAAGGAATCAGAAATAAGTAGATAAAAAGAATCTCTTGAACTATGATACTCAACGATGGTATTCTCAAGACAATTCTCTTCACTTT
>JASDQU011101277.1:16960-30192 GCA_032191745.1 Picea mariana | reverse complement strand
ACTCCTTGCTCTCTTCCGATCTCAGAGAGCAAGGAGTCGCCATTAATTATGGTCTATTCAGAAGACCGAACTTGTACAGAATGCCCTACGCTCAATATTTAACATCCAATTCTAAAACTCACACAAAATAGAATACATTCCGTAATCTTTCCAAATTGGTCCCACATCATTTGTATTCCCGATGAATAAGTTATGACGGTTTTACCCGGAACACCTGTTTATTGACTAGATTTAAGACTAGTCACAAACCCTATCTTCCATTGAGTGTATCTCCATAATTATAGCAAATAAAGAGATGAATTTTTTTACCTTGATATGTTGTCTCAATACCATATTTATTTTACCATCTGAATCGTTATATAAAAAAAGTTATAGAAAAAATGGTAAGATGACCTGAAAATAACATACCTTAGAACACATCACCAAAATACTTCATCCTCCCTTGAAATCTGGCCTTCTTTTCTTCTTATTTCCTCTGAAATTTGACTTGTATAAAAATGAATGTATAATGATGTTTATTTATACCATTTATGTCACTTCATTTTAACATTGGGGATGACCTGACACTTTCTTATTTTGTAATTCTTTTCTTTAATTATCTTCAGGGCCTACATGTACTTTTTTCTTCAATTCACTTTGTCATCTTAAAAAATTCATTTCTCCTCAACCATGAGGATACACGTGACGTGCCACATACCACCAGAAACAACATGATGTATACTATCCATTCATGGGTGTTGTATATGCATGTGCATTCTCCTTCATGTCCAAATACCTTTATCAATATTGCGGTCCAAAACCCATGACTAGGGTTGACATCAATGCCAACAACCAATCTTCCAACATGAAATTTTATCACCAACCCATTGGCATGAATATTATTTTGGGGAGCAAGGTATAGCTATATTCTCAATGTTCAACATTAGGGAAACAATTGGATTCAATGGTAGAAAGACAGTATTCCGAAAAAAGCATCATTTATGTGTGATTTTTGTTAATTGTAAGGAAAAAAACGTGAGTGGGTATATTTTATGGTATAGTTTCTAAAGTAAATTCATATTAAAGAATCAAATCTAAACAAGCCATAACTCAACCTATCTTAACATTTAATTTGTATGATTTAAAGTTGGAGTCCACTCAATCTCACTCATTAATGGATTCCAACGAAAATAGGTGCAATTAGAGATCTCTAGAACCTTCACAATCTCTTCCAACTCATGGACCATCCAAGTTTCAAAAATTGTATTAATAAATGCTTCTCAATACTGTCAATTGTTTGGATGGGAATTTAATACTTTTGGTTGGGCACTATGGTTTTCCTCACGCCAAGTTTTTTTAAAAATGTTAAAGGGATTAAAATTTCACTCAATTTCAATTATAAATTTGCAATAAACAGAACAACGTTTTAAACTTACATTTCAGAAACTCTTATGCCCAAAGATTTATAACTACAATGAGTTCCTTTGCCTGCAAAAGAGTTGTAATTACAATAAATTTTTTTGCCATAGGGCATAGATGCAAGGATCATAAATCCAATTATAGTTCCACTAATTTAACTGTTATAAGTTTAGTAAGACACTATATTGTGAATACATTAGTCTTTTCATATCATACACAGAGTAGTACTCAAAAGCATTGATTATAGGACTACTAGTAGAGTCAATGGCCTTCACGAGGTGAAATTTGAAGTGAATTGTATCATTGGATATGAATGCTCACTTCAGGGTAGAATAATTCCTTATCGTAGTAATGGTTTCAGACCCTTTTCCCATTTATGATAACATAAAAATATTTCAATAGAATAATTCCTTATCGTAGTAATGGTTTCAAACCTTTTTCCCATTTATGATAACGTAAAAAGATATTGATATTTTGAGCTTCTCCATGTCCACAAAATATAATATTAGTAATGATTGAAAAAAACCTTGATTAGAGGAAATCACAGTACCCAACTAAAAGTAATAAATTCCCATCCAAACAATGGAATAAAAGTAATAAATAGAGAAGAATTCATTATAAATTCCACTTAAAAGTAATAAATTCCCATCGAAAACAATTGACAATATTCAAAAGCATTCGTTATAAATTTGGCAAGCATGTAATCCACTCAACATTCGTGGCATTTTGGGGCAACCTGGAGCCTCCTGTTTTCTTCCATCAATAAACCATTAGTTTTGGATAGATTTTTTGTTCACTAAATTGGGAAGACAAAAAAAAGCGCAGAACATTCATTATAAATTTGGCAAATGTGTAATCCATTGGGCATTCGTGGCGTTTTCGGTCAACCCAGGTCCTCTAATTTTCCTCCATCGCTGAGGCATTCATTTTGGCTAGATTTTTTGTTCACTAAATTTGGAAGCCAACAAAAAACGCACAACATTCATTATAAATTTGACAATTGTGTAATCCACTCGACATTTGTGGCATTTTGGGGCAACCTGGGGCCTCCCATTTTCCTCCATCGATCACCCATTCATTTTGGCTAGATTTTGTGTTCACTAAATTTGGAAGCCAACCAAAAGGCACAACATTCATTATAAATTTGGCAAACTTGTAATCCACGGGACATTCATGGTGTTTTGGGGCAACTCGGAGCCTCTCGTTTTCCTCCATCAATCAACCATTCATTTTAGTTGGATTTTATGTTCACTAAATTTGGAAGCCAGCCAAAAATGCACCTTGGGATTCATTTTGAGGTGACATTGGTTGAGGATTCATATAAATCAAAGAATTTGGAGGAGGTTTAGTGAAGAAAAACAAGGGCTGCAACTCTTCATATGTATTTTAGGCCACCATTCCCTCAATTTTGTGAGTACATCCACCATGTTTTCTACCATCAATGCTTGGGATTTCTTCAACATCAATGCATAAGTAAATAGTAGCATGGCTCTCCCATGTGGCATAATCAGTTGCAATGATCACTGCAAATTTATTTGTTGGGATCCAAAATATAGAAGAACCATCATTCAAAGGAGGGATGTGGCTGGAAGCATTTAGGTAACAATCAACTGAACTAGTGTCTTTTAGTATTGAAGTTATAAGTTCCTTTGGTTCCAGAGGGTTGAAAAATCTTTTTAGCCGACTACACACCTAAAATACACCTTTAAGTTTGCATGGGAAAGAGGTTACATAAGCTTCCAAAACATGTGGATATGCACTTACCATGTCCATGGCTGAAATGAGAAACCCTCATGTGAGTTGAGGCATGTTTGGGATTGTTATTTTTCAAAAGTATGCTTCTTGTATTGAAGAATTATGGTTCAAGTTTTAAGGTGGTGTTGTATATATATATTTTCTCTTTAAAAACGTGATTCTAACATTAAGTTCCATCTTCAGCTTTCAACAATACATTTTTCTTGATTTGATTATGGGTGACAAGGTAATGCCTAAAGTATGGTTCAAATGACCTAAAATATGCATTTTGTGTATGCTTGTTTTAGCAGGAATGGGCAAGCCAGTGATTGTAAGAGCTTACTGGGAGTTGATATTGGTTCAACTACTCTATTAGACGAATATCAAGCAACTAGGATGCACATACAACCTCTATTGGATGAATATCACACAGTTGGGATGCACATATAGCCTCATATGTTTAGATGAGTTTATGCATTTACGTTTGATTATTTGTAATAAGTTGTAGAATTTGGATGTTGAAATGTTTATCTCTATCAAAACCTACAAGTTTTCTCAACATTTTTTCTTTCGTTTCATTTTGTAGCACTCAACACTGCTCATGGTCAGGCATTTCTATTTTTTTTTTAACTCCTTTTCAATGTTTTTTTATACTCCTAAATATTAGGCATGCAATATAAAAGAGTAGGAGAATCTGTAGATCTTCTTATGGCTACAGAAAGAAACATATGAAAGAACTTTCCATAATGAAAATTTATTACCTAGTTGGACAACTTGCCAATGATACAACTTGCCATAACAAAATTGATTATCTAGTTAGGACCAACTAGGACATTCTGCTCATACATTTTGTGGGCTTTGACACATCAAGTTCATTCCACAAATGGAACAATCTTGGCAGTGGAATCCATTTTATCAGCCAACAAAGTTGGCACAATTCTTCACATATCAAGTAGCCTAAGAATCCATTTTCCTTTCTAAATTTATATTATTATGACATTGTCTAAGATATATATATCCTATTATAATTCTCAATTAAAAAAACTTGAAAAAACCTATATCACCTCTTTAGTTTAATAAAATTTAAATTATATATTTAAAAATAAAAATAAATTTTAGTTAATCCACACATCTTAATCTGAGTGTAAACACCCCTCCCAAGGAGTGCAACAAACACACGTTTTAATTTTTAATTTTTACATTACTATAGATGAGTCCATAGTGAATGGGGGGTTTATAAATTGTTTTTCATATATTTATAAATTACATGTGTTAATATGGAATTTGTTATGGAGATCTAGACTTTGACTATTTTAGCTCACTTGAGATGCACATGCCATTGTCCTTTTATCTCTTTTATGTTCGTTTAACAAAACACATAGAGACTTCATCTAACATGACATGTAGACCAAATCTTCTACCATTCTCCACAGGTTCCGACAGACTCCACATGTAACCTCAAGTGCAAGCATCACTCTTGGTGGTTTTCTAGGTTTCATGTGCCAGTAGTAATCCATGCATAACCTCAAGCGTAGGTGTCACTTTTTTTAGTTGGTTCTAAACCCCATAGACTTGTTTGAAAATGAATATTGTATTAATTTTTTCTTAATAAAAAATGCCAAAGTCAACGAAGGAGCCCAGTTTTGATTTAGAGCGATGGAGACTTCGAGTTACTCTATGGGATGGGCCGCCCAATTTGAAAGAGTGATACTTCATATAAAGGTGTTTTGTCTGTTGTAATGAGTGGCGATGGAAATTTAGTTTTGAAGAACAAGAGTTGTGTAAAAGATTCCATAATCCCACTGATAACCCCATCATCAGTGAAGTCCTTATTGTGGGAAAAATATTCACTTTTTATTTGTAATGTACCTCAAAAATCACCATAAAAAAAAAAATAATAATAATTATTTGTACATTTATCCTTGAAAAGTTTCGAGATCTCAAGCAAGTAAGCTTTCTGTTAGAAGACTTGAGTCTGAAGGTTTGTTAGAGTCCTTACTGTCATCGACTGTCCTTACCATTCAACTTAAGTTTTCTAATCGACGATATAATGAGTATCTACTCATCACTTCAATGTTTAATTAAGATCCTGAAATTTATAATTACTCTCTTATATGCTAGTACCTATAACACTACCACAGTCTTAACAATACAAGCAACTTTGGGGTTTTTATGACCAAAAACCCTACATAAAAATATTACCCTATGTCTACAATACAATTGACTTGTAATATGGTCTGTTACTCCCATACCTCTTTCCGGGATGAAGATTCTCCAACGTTCTTATACCAGTCTATTCATTACATTAATAGAGTTGTTCCCATAACAATAAGTTTCTTCTAAGTTCCTACAACTTTGTGAAGAAAATAGAGGTCAATCAGATTTCGGTAATCATAAGTTCCGAACAAAACAAAGGACCTTGTTGTTTTCCAAAATCTGAAATACGAAATGACTGTGGGCTAGGATTTTGGGTTTCTGGGATTCAGGATTTCGCGAGTACAAGAGCCGGACATCAACACACAACATTTCCCAAAATTTCGACAAGATGCTGAGTACTTCGGGGTTTCGGGGTTCGGGTTTTCCTAAACACAAAAGTCAATCATCAACACATGACAACTCCCGAAAATGTGAAAGGTGATTAGTTCTTCGGGAATTTGGAGTTCGAGATTTTGCGAGTGAAAGTGCCCAACACAGCCTCATATACAAACCTCTAAAATGAGAAAAAAAGGGGAAGTGGGTCCCGCACTTCAGGATTTCAGGATTTGGAACTTTGCAAGTTCCGGTGTCCAAACCTTGACATACACAATTTTTCGAAATGTGAGAAAGGAAAAGGTGAGACCCACATTTCAGGATTTTCGGGGTTTGGGGTTTCGTGGTTTTCATAACCAAACATCCAACATACCACGATTCTCGAATTGCGAAAAGAAAGGCACTAACATTTTGGGATTTTGGGTTTCAGAATCCCGTGACTTCAAAAGCCAAAACATCAACCACAAACAATTCTCGAAATTGCGAAGAGAAAAGAACATGGAACTGACATTTCAGGATTTTGGGGTTTAAAATTTTAGGGTTTCAAATGTTGAACCACTACACACAACAATTCTTGAATTCTAAAAGGTGAAAGGGTGTGGTACCAACACTTCAGGATTTTGGGTTTCAGGGTTTCAAATGTCCAACCACTACATACAACAATCCCCGAATTCCAAAAGCATAAAGACTTAAGAATTTTACACGCACCAAAGGATACAAAAGGATAAAGGTTTTATGTAAGGGAAAATCTCTAAATTCATCATGGACCTTGACTAAGGAGAGGGTAGCCCATTCTAAAAGGAAACAAGGAAAGCAAAGACCTCCAAAAGGTGTCTATTCTCAAGATTGTTTTAGGATCTGAAAAAAAACAAAAATGGGTTTCCAAAATTCTTTAACTCCCGAATTTTGTCATTCTATACACATCTAATATATTGATTGCATATTGTTAGAGCATATTGTTAGATACATAGTATCGGATAAAACATTCGAACAAAAAGTGGGAAGAAACTTGTTACAGATCCGATTTAAGTAGATACAATACACTAGATGCAAAACTGTGATACAGACAGAGAATGTAACTTACTCCAGTTCAATTTCAATAGATACATAACATCAAAAGACATAGACATTCATAATAGAGAGGGGAAAATTAACATATGTGAATCCAATCCATGGGAGGACAAAGGGAACAACCACGTTCCTCCCAACCGTAGAACAGGGCAGCCAGATCTACTTGCCCGATTCACCCCCTAGCCTGACCATGAATCCATGAGGGCGAACTTGGAAACTCCTCCTCGGCAATGTCCTTCAATTCCAACAGTTATCTTCTTGCCTTACACTTACTCAACAGTGCTCATAACAGCAAGGCAATTCCGTTTCAGCAGGCTCCTCTTTCGTCACACTCGATTTGCAGTGTTCATAACAGTAAGAGAGCTCAAATAATTTTCCCAGCATACTTGCATCGTCCTACCTCCTCGCATATGCTATTTATCAATTTTTGCTCGGGTCTTTTTTCCTCCTTTGGGGATTTTCGCAGCTCTCTTAATCCCTGATTTTCAGGGGCTACCAATGGAAAAATATTTGATTTTCCACTTCTCATAATCAACCTAGAGGTAGTTCCAACATGTTCCCCCACTCATGGAGTCATGGTCAGTTGATTTTAACATGGTTGTTCCATTTGTCCTCCTGCAGTTAATATAAATATTATGTTGTGATACAAGTGTCATAGTCAAATAGTTAGTTGAGTCCAAACAAATCTCTGCCCAATAGTCATAGTAATTAAATACAATTATTAAATTCGAAATTTGAAATTGCCATAAATGGCAAAAAATTTCCAGATTCAAATTTGCTAAAAACGGAAATAAATTTCTAGCACACAAAAATAAAAATATTTATTTTGGGGAGATGTCACATCCTTTCCCCCTTTAGTAAAACATTTTCCTTAGTGTTTTTTCCTTACCTGGAATACGATTGGATGAGATTTCCACAAATCTCCCTCCAATTCCCAAGTGGCCTCTTCAGGACTAAAGTGCTTCCATTGCACCTTTACCTGAGCGATGGCTCTGTTCCGAAGTGTTATTTCTCTCCAGTCCAGAATGCACAGGGGTTCAACCTGGAACTCTCCCTTGGGTTCCACCTGCACCAAGTTCCAATCAATCATAGGAGTAGGGTCATGAATATACTTTTTCAACAAAGAAACATAGAATACATTATGAATTCTTAGGTTAGTTGGAAGTGCAAGCTGATATGCTACGGGTCCAATTCAAGCTAGTATCTTGAAGGGCCCACAAAACCTGGGTGCCATCTTGGCACAGTTCCCTAAATTCAACGATATTTTCCGAGCTTTGACCTTCAAGTAAACATGGTCTCCCACTTGAAATTCCATGTGTCTTCTTTTCTGATTTGTATAGCTCTTCTGTCTGTCCTGTGCTTCTTTCAAGTTATGTTGTACCTTTCTTACCATGTTCTCCATTTCTTGGAGCATCTTTGGTCCAACCATGAGTCTGTCAGCCGAGTTATCCCAGCTAATTGGAGTTGTACACTTTCTGCCATACAGTATTTCGAAAAGGCTCAACTTAGCCGAAGATCGGTACCCATTGTTATATGCAAATTCTACCAAGTGTAGGTAGTATTCCCACTTGTTCGGTTTTGTTCTTACATACATGTGGAGCATATCCTCTATGATTTGATTTGTCCTTTCAGTTTGCCCATCTATTTTTGGATGATAACTTGTACTGAAATTCAAATTAGTATTTAGCCCTGCAAACAATTCCTTCCAAAAAGCAAATGTGAATTTTACATCTCTATCTGAAACCACCATTTTAGGAATACCATGCAGTCTAAAAATTTATTTCATGAATATTTCAGCAATATTAATAGCTTTAAAAGTAGACTTTACAGGAATAAAGTGTGCAGACTTACTGAGTTTATCGATTACAACCATGATTGAAACATTTTGTTTCTGAGTTTTAGGAAAACCTGTTATAAAGTCCAGCAATATGGTCTCCCATTTCAATTCTGGTACTGGTAATGGCTGTAATAGTCCTGTTGGATGCTGGTGTTTGGCCTTAACCTGCTGACAATCTTGGCACCTAGCCAAATACTCTGTTGTTTCACCCTTCATATTAGGCCAGTAAAATAGTTTTTTGAGTGTTGTTATTTTTTTCTGGTAACCTGGATGGCCAGAATATGGTTTCTTATGCACTTCGTCTAAAATAGTTAATTTTAGCTCTACTGAATTTGGTATGTAAAGTATATTTTTATATCTTAATAGTCCATGTTTGTCGATACTTATATCTAGTTGATCTGAGTTTGTGATACTGTTTTGCAATTCTGCCATCATCTTAGTGTAGTTTCCGTCATTAATTCCTGCCGCTTTTACTCTTTGTTCCAGATCACTTTCTGCCCTGCTGATATTTATCTCAAATAACCCATGGACTCTTCTTCTTAAAGCATCTGCTACTTTATTTTCCTTTCCCTTGATATGTCTAACCTCGAAGTCGAATTCGCTCAAGAAGGCTAGCCACCTTGCTTGTCTTGCATTAAGGTCTAGTTGGTTAAACAGATATTTCACTCTTCTATTATCCATCAATAGTAAGAATTTTCTTCCCATTATATAGTGTCACCACATTTTTAAGGCATGTATTACTGCTGCCAATTCTAAGTCACAAGTGACATAATTTCTCTTGTGTTCCTTTAATTTCTAGGACTCATAACAAATCATGTGCACTTGTTGTGTTAGAACACCACCTAGTCCCTCTTTACTTGCATCAATGCATACTATGAAGTCTTTATCTGGGTCTGCTACCTTCAAGATGGGCGTTGATGTCAATAATTCTTTTAGCTTGTTAAAACTGTCTTGACACTTTTGTGACCAGTTAAACTTGGTCCCTTTCTTTTGTAATGACATGATAGGGTAGGCTATCTAGGAGAACCCTTCTATAAATCTGCGATAATATTCGGTGATTCCCATGAATGAGTAGATATCTGCCACATCCTTAGGTACTAGCCATTCCATAATGGCCTTTATCTTTTCCGGGTCTACGACAATACCTTCCAAGGAAATGACATGTCCTAAATATCGTATTTCCTTTTGATAAAAGTCACATTTGTCGAACTTTGCGTATAGCTTATGTTTCCTTAGTGTTTGCAGAACTATTCGTAAGTGTTCATCATGTTCCTCCTTCGTTTTAGAATAGACCAGAATATCGTCGATAAATACTACTACGAACTTGTCTAAGTACGGGCTGAAAATGTTGTTCATTAAGCACATAAATGTGGCTGGTGCATTAGTGAGTCCAAAAGGTATGACTTCAAACTCGTAGTGTCTGTATCTTGTTCAAAAAGATGTTTTGTTTATGTTATGGTCCTTTATCCTAACTTGATGATAAAAGGATCGTAAATCCAGTTTTGAGAAGATCTTGGCCCCTCCAACTTGATCGAACATATCATTTAACCATGGTAAGGGGTATTTGTTCTTAATGGTCACTTTGTTCATTTGTCTATAATCGATACATAGTCTTAAAGTACCATCTTTCTTTTTCACAAAGAGGACTGGTGCACCCCATGGTGAGACACTTGGTATGATATATTCTTTGTCTAACAATTCTTGTAATTGTATTTTTAATTCTGTCAGTTCTGGTAGACTCATTCGGTAGGGTGCTTTTGAGATGGAGGCTGATCTAGGTAGTAAGTCTATGGAGAAATCTATTTCTCTCCTAGGAGGTAATTCTAGTATCTCATCAACAAACATGTCTCTGAATTCACGTAGGACAACAAAGTCTTCCAACTTGGGTTTATTTTCTTTTTCTAAAAGATTCGTTACTTGGATGGCGTAAACTTGACATCCCTTTCCAATACATTTCTTGAATTGCATCGCTAAAACTTGTCTGACTGACACAGGTTTTGGTATACCTTGAGCTATTCTAACAGTGCCAAAATTATCTTTATAGCTAAGTATCTTTGTATAATAGTCTAGTACTGCATTGTGTTGTTCCAACCAATCCATCCTGATAATCATATCATAAGATCCTAGTGGTAGGATGTTCAGATTGGTCCTTATCTTTTGACCATCTAAGCTGAACTCAAGATCAGAAATAAAGTTAACTACTTTTCTTTTAGTCCCTGTTGCTAGTTGTACAAGACAAGATTTTGCATGCTTTTGTTTCTTAAGTTTATTTGACTCTACTACATCGGGATTAATATAACTTAACGTAGCTCCAGGGTCAATTAAAACAGAAATTCGAGTGTCGTGGATTTTACCTTCGATCTCTAACACCGAGGACTGGTGGTGATCTTGTCGATCATCTATGGCTGCATTTATCTGATGCAGTCTTCTACACATGTCTCCCACTGTCGAGGCTTCCTACAAATTGTGGACAGAAGTGTTGTTTGCTACAATTAGACATGGACAGTTCCTCCTTAGATGAGGTTCTCCACACTCCCAACATCTTAATGGCTCGCGGGAGTTGTCCCCAAACTTCTTCATTCCCAGGTTTACCGGTTTACCGCTACCTTGCATATTCGGATGATTGGAGTGAAAATCCTTCCTTGGGAAACTTTTTGCTGCATTCTGATATGGAGTTAGCTGGTATCCCTTCTTTCGCTAGTGCATTCCATCTTGTTTCTTATCCTTCCAAGTCTTTGGAAACTCTACCCACTGTTTATACTGGTCATAGCACATACGTTCCTTCGTGAATGCCTCACTCAAGGATTTGGGGTTGTCAAACTCAATTCTGTCCTTGTAGGACTATGGTAAACATCTTAAGAATCGTTGGATTTTTACCTTATCCTCCCGAATGTATGGTACAAACCTTAGCAGTTCCAGAAATTTATTTATAAGGTCATCCATCGTCATTTGTCTGAGTCGTAATTCATAAAAAAAATTCATCTTCCTTTCATAATAGCTTTCAGAAAGGTATTGTTTCTTAAAATACTTCTTGAAGTCAGACCATTCCAATTGTTTCTCCTTTAGGCCCTTGGCCAATTCCAGGCCCTGCCACCAAATGCTGGCCTTCCCCTTCAAATTGTAGATGGCCATTCTGACTTTCATGTTACTGGAATAGTTGCAGATTTGGAAGTATTTTTTGATGTCCAACAACCATGCCTCGGCTTCTTCTCTTGTCCTGGACTCTCCATCAAAAGTAGTTGGTTTAATCTTTTTAAATTCTCCTTCAAGGTGGTCTTTTTGTTTTCTTTTTTTGTTTGGTATGGTTTTGTCCTTAGCTGAAGGTGTCCCTTCAGATGAACTGTCTCCCTTTTTTGTTTTTGCACCAGAATTCTTGGAGGCCCTTTTGCTGACCTCTTCCTCAGGGTTATCATATTTTGGAATTTTGTTGGTTACTATACTACGCAATAGGACTTCATTTATCTCTTGTTGTTCCTGCTATGCCTTCTTCAATTTTTCATTGTGTTACACATCAAAATTACTCACTTCAATAGTGTTGTAAGTGTCGCATTTTTCTCACAAGTGTTGCAAGTGTCAAGCAAAGCATACTGCCATGATGCCCATGTCATACTTATAATGACATCAAAATAGACACTTGAAACACCTCAAACACTTGATTTGGAAGAAGAGGAATGGTTAACTGGAGCTATGTACCTCTTGCCATCTAAAAAAACAATTGAATTTGGGTTTTTAGAGGAGAGCACTCCCCTATACCTCTCTCAGCAGTGTTGGTTCCCGCCTATAGACTGTTAGGGAGAATTATAACACTTCCTACTACTTTTGGGAGTGATGACACCCCCCTAAACCTTGTTAGGGAGCGTTATAATGCTCTGACACCCCTTTTGAGGGAGCGCTACCTATTCTAGGCAACAATTGGTTTGTTGAGAAGAATGGGGGAAAGATATTTTCAATCTTGGAAGGCAGTTGGATTCGAATCCCTAGTCTATTCATGATCTTAGGGAAGATCCCTAACTGAAGGAGGAAAATCCTCAACTTACCCTAAAGATATCTCAAGTGGTTGGGCCTCTCTAAACCTATATAAGCAGGCTCTCTCATGGTGAAAAGGGGAGAATGATTGGAGGCATGAAACCTATGATCTCATAGGGAACACACAGTGAAGTGGAGGAGAATTATCAATGAAGCTATTGTCATTCTGATTGTGGGTCTTTTGAGCAAGGGTTAGACAAGGAGGGCTTGACGAAGCTGTTGCACCCGCATCTACGGTTGTAAGTTTTTTTTGTTATTATTCTCATCAATATAATATGCTTGGCCTGTTTCTTTCTAGTTTGTGTTTGATCTCACATGAACTTGTCTCTAAGTAGATAGATCTATTTGAAGCTAATCTCAACAGGGTAGGAAGTTGGTTGTATCTTGTTTGTCTACAGGGCTTGTCGAGGAGAAAAAGTTTGGAGCTCAACTCGGAATGTGCAGGGACAAACACCGGTAAAAGGTACTTCTCTTCTCCTTCCTCCTCACACATTAGTTTACCTAGATCTAAAAGGAAGTCAGTGACCATGATAAACACCTTCTGTCTTAAGAATTAGGAGTCTATCTCTCAAGAGGAGATCTACCTATCCGCAGGGATATTTTCCTTCAACACATTGTCGGACTTGAAAACCTGTAG
>JASDQU011101277.1:0-16910 GCA_032191745.1 Picea mariana | reverse complement strand
TAGTACCTATTGCTAGTTGTACAAGCTAAGATTTTTTGTGCTTTTGTTTTTTAAGTTTTTTCAACTCTACTACATCGGGAGTAATATAACTTAACATAGCTCTAGGGTTAATTAAAATAGAAATTCAAGTGTCGTGCATTTTACCTTCGATTTCTTCCATCGAGGACTGGTGGTCATCTTGTTGACCATCTATGGCTGCATTTATCCGATGCAAAATTCTGCCCATGTCTCCTACTGTCGAGGCTTCTTGCAAATTGTGGACAACAGATCTATTTTCTGCAATTAAACATGGACAGCTCCTCCTTAGATGAGGCTCTCCACAATCCCAACACTTTAATGGCTCGTGGGAGTTGTCCCCAAACTTCTTCGTTCCCAGGTTTACCGGTTTATCGCTACCTTACGTGTTCGGATGATTGGAGTGAAAATCCTTCCTTGGGAAACTTTTTGCTGCATTCTGATAAGGAGATGGTTGGTATCCCTTCTTTCATTGGTTTATTCCATCTTCCTTCTTATCCTTCCAGGTCTTGGGAAACTCTACCTGTTGTTTATACTGGTCATAGAAAATTTGTGCTTTCCTAAATACCTCACTCAAGGATTTGGGCTTGTCAAACTCAATTATTTCCCTGTAGGACTGTGGTAAACAACTTAAGAACCGTTGGATTTTTACCTTATCCTCCTGGATGTATGGTACGAACCTTAGTAGTTCTAGAAATTTATTTATAAGGTCCTCCATCGTCATTTGTGTGAGGCGTAACTCATAAAATTCTTTCGTCTTTCTTTCATAATAGCTTTAAGAAAGGTATTGTTTCTTAACATACTTCTTAAAGTCTGACCATTCCAACTATTTCTCCTTTAGGCCCTTGGCCAATTTCAAGTCCTACCATCAAATGTTGGCCTTCCCCTTCAGATTGTAGATGGCCATTCTGACTTTCATGTTACTAGAATAGTTGTAGATTTGGAAGTATTTTTTTGATGTCCAACAACCATGCCTTGACTTCTTCTCCTATCCTGGGTTCTACATCAAAAGTACCTGGTTTAATCTTTTTAAATTCTCCTTCAAGGTGGTCTGTTTATTTTCTTTTTTTGTCTGGTATGGTTTTTTCTTCAGCTGAAGGTGTCCCTTCAGACGAACTGTCTCCTTTTCCTATTTTCGCACCAGAGTTCTTGGAGGCCCTTCTCCTGACCTTTTCCTCATGGTTATCATCTTTTGGAATTTTCTTGGTTACTATACTACGCAGCAGGACTTCATTTATCTCTTGTTGTTCCTGCTGTGCCTTCTTCAATTTTTCATTGTCGACCTTAAAAACTTGTAGTTCAATAATAAGGTTCCTCATTGTCTCCAACACCTCCATGGGTGAGCTTCCATCACTATTATGTCTTGGATCTCTAGGAGGTCCTTGTTGTGGATTCTCTTCCACCCTGATTTATGCACCTTCTTGCGCTGCCATTATTCAACACAAAACAAAAAAGCTTTTTGTTTGTAATCCACAAGGTTTATTAGTTTTTTCATAAATCAGAATATATACTAAGTAATTAATGTGGCCCTGTTCAGGCCCAGTGTTGTAACTTTTTCTCTGATACCATATGTAATGAACCTCAAATTTACCATAAAAAATAAAATTCTATGACATAATTCAACTTTGTTTAAGCTTAGAATTTAAGAGAAGGTAAGCTTCAATTCAACCCATAATGGCACTATTACACCAGTCCAGTTTACTTTGAATAGGAATTGTCAAAGTAATCAATTCTACACACTTATTTACGCTTATGTTTGCAAGTCTGGATCTTCATGACTACTCGAACAGTAGGTGACTTGATCGTCTGCTATGTGCACGCGTAAAGGCAAATATTATCATTTTACTATNAACAAAAAAGCTTTTTGTTTGTAATCCACAAGATTTATTAGTCTTTTTTTTATAAATCGGAATATATATACTAAGCAATTAATGTGGCCCTGTTCAGGCCCAGTGTTGTAACTTTGGCTCTGATACCATATGTAATGTACCTCAAAAATCACCATAAAAATAAAAATAAACTATTTGTACATTTATCCTTGAAAAGTTTCGAGATCTCAAGAAAGTAAGCTTTCTGTTAGAAGACTTGAGTCTGAAGAGTCCTTAATGTCATCGATTGTTCTTACCTTTCAACTTAAGTTTTCTAATCGACGATATAATGAGTATCTACTCATCACTTCAATGTTTAATGAAGATCCTGAAATTTATAATTACTCTCTTATCTTCTAGTACCTATAAAACTACCACAGTCTTACCAATACCAACAACTTTGGGGTTTTTATGACAAAAAACCCTACATAAAAATATTACCCTATGTCTGCAATACAATTGATTTGTAATACGGTCTATTACTCCCATACCTCTTTCCAGGATGAATATTCTCCAACGTTCTTATTCCAGTCTATTCATTATATTAATAGAGTTGTTCCCATAACAATAAGTTTCTTTTAAGTTCCTACAACTTTTTGAAGAAAAAAGAGGTCAATCAGATTTTGGTGATCATAAGTGCCAAAAAAAATGAAGGACCCTGTTATTTGACGAAATCCAAAATACGAAACGACTGTGGGCCAGTATTTCAGGTTTTTGGGATTTGAGATTTTGCGAGTACAAGAGTCGGACATCAACACACAACATTTCCCGAAATTTCAACAAGATGTCGAGCACTTCAGGGTTTCGGGGTTCGGGTTTTCCTAAACACAAAAGTCAATCATCAACACATGACAACTCTTGAAAATGCGAAAGGTGATTAGTTCTTCGGGAATTCAGAGTTCGGGATTTCACGAGTGCAAGTGTCCAACACAGCCTCATATAAAAACCTCCAAAATGTGAAAAAAAGGGGAGCTGGGTCCCGCACTTCGGGATTTCAAGATTCGAAACTTTGCGAGTTTTGGTGTCCAAACCTTGACATACACAATTTTCTGAAATGCGAGAAAGGAAAAGGTGAGATCCACATTTCTAGATTTTCGGGGTTCGGGGTTTCACGGTTTTCATAACCAAACATCCAACATACCACGATTCTCGAATTGCAAAAATAAAGGCGCTAACAGTTTGGGATTTTGGGTTTCGTAATCCCGCAACTTCAAAAGCCAAAACATCAACCACAAACAATTCCCAAAATTGTGAAGGGAAAAGAACATGGAACTGACATTTTGGGATTTCGGGGTTCGAAATTTCGAGGTTTCAAATATCGAGCCACCGCACACAACAATTCCCGAATTCTGAAAGGTGAAAGGGTGTGGGACCAACACTTCAGGATTTCGGGTTTCGAGGTTTCAAATGTCCAACCACTACATACAACAATCCCCGAATTTCGAAAGCACAAAGACTTAATAATTTTACATGCACCGAAGGATACAAAAGGATAAAGGTTTTGTGTAAGGGAAAATGTCTAAATTCATCATGGACCTTGACTAAGGAGAGGGTAGCCCATTTTGAAAGAAAACAAGGAAAGCAAAGACCTCCAAAAGGCGTCTATTCTCAAGATTGTTTTAGCATCCAAAAAAAAACAAAAATGGGTTTCCAAAATTCTTTAACTCCCGAATTTTGTCATTCTATACACATCTAATATATTGATTACATATTGTTAGAGCATATTGTTAGATACATAGTGTCAGATAAAAAATTCAAACAGAAAGTGGGAAGAAACTCGTTACAGATCCGATTTAAGCAGATACAATACACTAGATGCAAAAATGTCATACAAACAGAGAAGGTAACTTATTCCAGTTCAGATTCAATAGATACATAACATCAAAAGACATAGCCATTCATAATAGAGAGGGGAAAATTAACATATCTGAATCCAATCTATGGGAAGACAAAGGGAACAACCACGTTCCTCCCAATCGTAGAATAGGGCAGCCAGATCTACTTGCCCGATTCACCCTCTAGCCTGACCATGAATCCATGAGGGCGAACTTGGAAACTCCTCCTCGGCAATGTCCTTCAATTCCAACAGTTATCCTCTTGCCTCACACTTATTCAACAATGCTCATAACAACAATGCAATTCCATTTTAGCAGGATCCTCTTGCCTCACACTCGATTTGCAGTGTTCATAACAACAAGAGAGCTCAAAATTTTTTCCCAGCATACTTGTAGCATCCTGCCTCCTCACATATGCTATTTATCAATTTTTGCCCGGGTCTTTTTCCCTCCTTTGGGGATTTTCGTAGCTCTCTTAATCCCTGATTTTCAGGGGCTGCCAGTGGCCAAATCTCTAATTTTCCACTTCTCATAATCAACCTAGAGGTAGTTCCAACATGTTCCCCCACTCATGGAGTCATGGTCAACTGATTTTAACATGGCTGTTCCATTTGTCCTTCTGCAATTAATATAAATATTCTGTTGTCATACAAGTGTCATAGTCAAATAGTTAGTTGAGTCCAAACAGATCTCTGCCCAACAATCACAGTAATTAAATACAATTATTAAATTCAAAATTCAGAATTTCCATAGATGGCAAAAATTTTTCAGATTCAAATTTGCCAAAAATGGAAATAAATTTCCAGCACACAAAAATAAAAATATTTATTTTTGGGGGATTTCACAGTATCCTTAATCCTCTTTCGATTTAACGAGGAACTTGTTCTTAAATGACAGAGAAACACCATGTATCGTACTGGAATGTCATATCCTCCTCGTAGCTCTCCTACTCCTCTTTTGATTAATCTAGGAACTCTCTCTCAAATGGAAAAGAGACTAATAAAACAAAGAGAAGGGACTCAAAATTCCTTTGAGATATAAAACTTACATTCGAACATCTTGTCTCTCTCATGAACTAGAAATTCCTCACTTTGATTTGTCTTTTTGGATGTGCAGGTCCCTCTTTTCCCTTAATTCATTGTTTCCATCCATGGCTTCTTCTCATAATGATGGTGGTGGTAAGGCTATTGACATCAATCTTGAACCCACTTACAGTTGTGGGCATTTGGTATGGTGATCAAGACAAAGTTTATGTGGGTATTTGGCACGGTGATATAGACAGAGTTAATATAATCTCCAACAAATAGGAGAATTAGAATACTCCTTCCATGGTTTCCTTCGTAGAAAATGAATGCCTCTTCAGGCAACCTATTAAGAATCAAGTTGCTACCAACCCTGTAAAAACAATCTTTGATGCTAAGAGGTTGATTGAGAGGTTCTTGACACTTGAATTCATCAGGACCGAAATGACAACCTCATGAGGACATTAGTCCCCCTTCACTTTTAGAGAGGTGGTTCTCCTCTTTGTCTAAAATATATATCTTTGAATATCTTGGATTAGGGAGAGTGCTAGGAAGAAAACCCCAAATATTTATTGCTTGGATTTATATGAAAATGGTTCTTCAATAACCCAATATGATCTTTATGTGCAACATAAAGTCTTTTTACAATAAGAAAAGATTGAAGGAGGGCTTCAACATCATAATTAAATTGTGATCAACATCACACACAATCTTTTTAATAGTATATAAACGCATCCATATCTTATTCATGAAAAATAGGAGAGAATGATTTGATCATTTCAAAGAATTTTAATTAGTAATAAAAGAGAGATTGATAGGTCAACCTCAAATATCTCATACTTATAACTCAAAGTTACAAGATATAGTCAAGATCAATCTGGAAGCAATTCTTTATGGAGTTTATTAATGAGAAATTGTTCTTCATTACCAAAAATTTTGGCAGCCATATATGTGGCTGCAAATACTCCATGATCATAAAAGAAAAATTTGTAGAATAATACAAGAAAAATACTCAAAAACTCATCCTTGTGCCCAACTCTAAGATTCAAGAATAAAGCTATGAGAAGTGGTGTAGACGAATAGAAATAATGGAGAAGATGGAGATTTATTTCTTTTGATCAGAAGCTTGATTGTATATCCATTGTTTTAACTTCTTCTTCCTTTGATATTCTGCCCTGCCCCCATGAGAATACCGATTATTGGGACCTTTGATGAAGTCACTCTTCTCTTTTTAAGATGAGATTTTCTAACTACTTGAGTAGTTAGAGTTTCTACCTTCTAGAAATTCTCATACAAGTTTCTTCTTGACACATTAACTTTAATTAATGTCTCATTAATTAGTCATTAATGAAATCACATTGTTAATGTATGTATATTTAAAATGGGTCCCTTTCCTTTTTGAATAAAAGTTTTTAAAATAAACTTTTATTTTCACAATTTAATTAATTTCCCATTTAAAATAGGAGGAATCTATTTTAATTTTATGGGAGTTATAATTAAATTTTTATCAATGGAAACCAATTTTGATGTTATATTCATCGTCTTATCTTTCCAACGATATAAATTTTTCATAAATCCATATCCCATATCTCAAGATATGAGCTCGTAAAGTTGAGTTGTTACATTGACTGATATTTTAATTTCTGGGAAAATGTAGCAGCCTTCAGCCATTGAAACATGTACCATCATCTTCTACATCTAATACCTTTCCAATGATATAAATTTTGTGTGGTATCGACACCCATAGCTCAAGTTATAGCCTCTAGAAGATTAGCACTCACCCATCGTCGATCAAAATTGATGGGCAAATCTCAACCCTTGGATTGATTTTTGTGCTCCCCTTCATAAAATTCGAATTTTTGGTTTAAAAGTCTATCCTACATGCATTAGGATATTATATTCCTCATTATATATAGTAATAAGTGTTTCATACACTTAGAAATAAACACGAGAAGATGATTATGGAGCATAAGGGGTTTAACCTCAGAAAATTGTTGAATAAAATAATAATTTTTGAATCCTTTCATCGTCCACCTCACACCTAGTCACCATGATGAGTCATCCAATAATATGTTGCCACATTTTGGAAATTGATTGGATGTCACATCATTCAATCAAATCATGTCATATGTCCCTCTTTGTATGTTTCCACATATAATGCTCTTATTGGATGCCATGTGTCATTCCTCCATAGCCCACCAAATAGTAATGCGCCATGTGAAAAATTAGTATTGGTTCACATTTTAAAGGTGAAAACTTCAAAAAGAGGTTAAGTATGGGAAGGTATATGAGATGTTATATGAGGGGAAGGGGATAATTGTAGACGATGAAAGTGAGTGAGGATAAATGTAGGTAGTGGGAGCAGGTTGGCAGGTTGTGGAGTGAGGTAAATAAGGGAGTGAGGGTGGTCAGTGTTTTCGAACCCGACAATGATTGTGAGTAGTTAGGGGGAAAGGAGATAAATGTAGATGACAAAAGTGAGGGGGAAGGGTAAAGGAGTGTGGTGGGTGTTTTCCCCCGCCATAAATTGAAATATAGATAAGTATGGGAGGATAAGGGATAAAGAAGTGGAGAGGGTGGAGAGATAAGGAGAAGGGTAGGAGTGAATAGAGGGGTGGAAGTAATTTGTAGTTGGCAGAGGGAGAAGGGTTATGTGTAGTCAACGAGTTGGAGGATGAGGGAGTGTAAGGAGGTGAGGGGATTTATGATTCCGCCAACCCATGAACCCAATGGGGAGATGAGGGAGGAGTCCCAAAAACACTAAGTGTTGAGACTAGTTGAGCACATGGGAGAGGTAGTAGGAGTAGAGTGGAAAGAGAAAAAGGTTAAGTGTTGATATGAATGGAGATGAAAGTGATGAGAATACTTATCCAAAATTTTGAAAAGGAGAGGAGAACATGATACTTAGAAATATTCTTCAAAATCGTACCTTTTAACAAGGTCTTGAGTAACTTAGGCATACAGAAACATATTTCTGATCCAAAAAATATGTGGTGAAGTTGAGTCTGAGAGCTGCAGAATGAACTTATAAAAGTTCAAAAAACGTATTATTTTGATATGAAGGTTTTTATGGATCTAAGAGCAGGAAAATATAGGAGACCAAATGTTGGTCAACAACTGGCTCCAACTGTGGGACAATGACCCCCTGCAGGTTACTGAGAACACCATAATATCAAGACCGGTTACCTTCTCCATTGGGCTATGGAGTCATCTTCAAAATACAAACTTGCAATTCTTCTTCTTTCATGGAGTTATCTTCAAATTTCAACATCCACTTAGCAATTTCTTTATTGTGAAAAACTTTGAGTGAAGAAATAAACTATGTACATACATCATCTACCTACCCTAACTTAATTGAAAGAAAGAGGAACCTTAGATATAGTAAGATTTCCAATGGAGACATTCAAACATTGATCTGATTTGTGGAAGGAACTCCAAAATTCTAATATATGTTGGGACTTGTACCAATGAGTCAGGGGCACTCTCAACATGTACCGGAGAAAAATTATACCAAGTATTGTGAATATTTGATTGTGTTGTTTGGCCAACAATGCTCTGGAACCATAATTCAATAAAATCAATTATTGGTTGATGAGTTTTTGAAATAAGAATGCATTCATCATTTTCTTTATTTACAACCACTTCCAAGGTTCTTTATTCATCAAAAATATCTTGAAAATATTCTTCTTTCTTGTAAAGGTGATCTGGTTCACCATTCTTCTCAAGATTCATTTCTTCCATCAATTCTTCTTACTGCAAGTTCTCTTGTGATGTTTCATTATCTATTACAATGATGAAATCTTCTTGTGTATTTGGTGGTGGCTCCTCAATTTCATTTTCAAATTTTCTACTAAAATTTTTATCATATGGAGTATATAGGAGACTGAAATTGTCTTCTTGTAATTTGGAGTTTTCATCTTCCTTTTCAGCAACATGACTTGACTTAGAAATTTCATCCACTCTTTGATTATATTTTTATTTAAAATTTTTGACTTTGTTATCTTACTTCCATATGGGAGAGGATGGGTGGGTAGAAACATTTAAATCATCAGCAAAAAAATATGAATGAACTTTTGGGATGAAATTTTCTACAAATGAATCTTCTAAAACATCCCAACTAGTAATGGAGTTAGGCATTAATGAACTATACCATTCAAAAGCATCCTCTCGTAGAGTTTGTAGGAATAATATACATGTAACATTGTCTTCAATGAGGTTGAAATCATAACATGTACCTTTAAAATTAATCAAGTGTTGTTTTTCATCTTTTGAAGCATCCCCAAAGAATGTAGAAAAAAATTCAATAGGAATATTGGGCATTTGAAAGTCTGTTTCTTGTAGATTTAAAGGGGTATTATGAAATTGCCTCCTTCTTTGAGTATTTCTCTCTTTTATTAAGTCTTGCAAATCCATTGATGGGCTTGGTGAACAATATAAAGAATCATTATGACATGAATGAAACCCATCATTTTGAATTTTTTCAATGGAGTGTAACGAACCTTGATTATTAAGAATAATTAATTTAATAATATAATCCTAAAAGATTAGCTAAACTATATTTATGTCTTAAAATAACATTTCTAATTAATTATCATTAATTATTGTTCATAATTGTCAATGGTTATTTAATTATTAATCAACTCTTTAATTATGTGAGTAAAGGATTAATAAGGTTGATAAATTAATTTATTAAAACTTACGTATGTGAGTGGGATAACAAACATTAAATAACGAATAAAAAGCATTAAATAAATGGGATAAGATATTTAAGAATGGGATAACATATGAATCCCGAGAAGATAAAATAATTAATGGGAATGGATAAGGGTAATTAAATGTAGGGATAAGGAATTTAATGAAAGGAAGAGTTGGTGAAGGAGGGATAAGGGGGATGTTACGGGAGTTGGGGATGAATTTGGCAGAGGGGGGAATTGGCAGAGTGAAACTTGGAGTTGAATTTACACAGTGCAGCGGGGGTTGTTGGGGGTTTTGGGCACGGAGGGCTAGGATATCCGTCAATATCCTAGGGCTAGGAGATAACTAGTTGGCAGGGAGGTCGGTTTTGGGTGGTGTTCTAAAGAAGCAGGAAGGAAGCAAGCGACGAGCAATAGTAGCATCAGGTGCAGGTAATAATTATGCATTGTTTTGAATTAATTTTTTATTAAATTTTATTATACCGACGTAATTGCATACGAATAAGTTAAATTAGTAAAATTTCTTGAATGTTACGGAAGTTACTGTTATTTCATTACTGTGTTATGAAATTAGTTAGTTTATGAAAATAAATTGATGAAAAATGTAAATCCAGCCATTACATGGAGTTTCCAGGGAGTTCATTCTCCCGAATATTTGGTGCTTCTCATTTCTTTTTGAAATTACAAAAAAATTGAGCCATTTTTAAAATAAGAAGTAATTTTCTTGAATCTTCTTCTCGAAACTTTTATCCATGGAGATTTTTGGTTCCTCAAATATATTGAATATAAATCGATCCTTGTATTCATCCAACTTCAATCCCAACCTTGTCCTTGTGCTTCTCTAGCTATCCTTTGATTTCTTCGGTCTTGTCGCTCGTCTCTCCTTTGTCTTTGGAGGATTTCTCTTTTCTCTTCTCGGGCTAAGATCTGCCAGGACCTTTTTAATTCTCTTAGTTCTTAGCTATCATTATTACCAGATTATATAGATGATGTAATATTGCTTCATTGATTATTCAATCCAATTTTCAGGTGGGGCTGATCAACTTGGGGAAAATTCATGTATTTTTTCAAAAAATGCTAAACCGGATTTCAAATTTTAGTTGATTCCCTAGTAGAGTCACCAAAAATGTTGATGCTTGAATCCGTCAGGACCGAAATGAAAACCTCATGAGGACATTAGTCCCCCTTCATTTTTAGAGAGGTGGTTCTCCTCTTTGTTAAAATATATATCTTTGAATATATTGGATTAGGGAGAGTTCTAGGCAACAAATCCCAAATCTTTATTGCTTGGATTTATATGAAAATGGTTCTTCAATAACCCAATATGATCTTTATGTGCAACATAATTTTTTTACAATAAGAAAATATTGAAGGAGGACTTCAACATTAGAATTAAATTGTGATCAACATCACACACAATCTTCTTATTAGTATATAAACACATCCATATCTTCTTCATGAGAAATAGGAGAGAATGATTTGATCATCTCAAAGAATTTTAATAGAGTATTACAATTAGTAATAAAATAAAATTTGATAGGTCAACCTCAAATATCTCATACTTAAAACTCAAAGTTACAAGATACAGTCAAGATCAACCCCAAAGAAATTGTTTGTGGAGTTTATTCATGAGAAATTGTTCTTCATTACCAAAAATTTGACAGCCATATATGTGGCTGAAAATACTCCATGATCATAGAAGAAAATTCTTTCTAAGAATATAAGAAAAACACTCAACAAATCAGCCTTGTTCCCAACTCTGAGATTCAAGCATAAAGCTATGAGAAGTGGTGTAGAAGAATAGAAAGAATGGAGAAGATGGATATTTCTTTCTTTTGATCAGAAGATTGAATGTGTATCCATGGTCGTACCTTATTCTTCCTATGAATTTCTTCCCTTCCACCATCACAATACCGATTATTCGAATCTTTGATGAAGTCTCTCTTCTCTTTTTAAGATGAGATTTTCTAACTACTTGAGTAGTTAGGGTTTCTCCCTTCTAGAAATTCTCGTACAAGTTTCTTCATGAAAAATTCCCTTTAATTAATTCCTCATTAATTCTTCATTAATGAACTCACATAATTAATATATGTATATTGAAAATGGGTCCCTTTCCTTTTTGAATAAAAGTTTTTAAAATAAACTTTTGTTTTCACAATTTAATTAATTTCCCATTTAAAATAGGAGGAATGCGATTTAATTTTATGGGAGTTATAATTAAATTTTTATCCACGGAAACCATGTATTATGTGATATTCATCATCTTATCCTTCGAGTGATATAAAGTTTGCAAAAATCCATTGCCCAGATCTCAAGATATGAGCTTGTGAAGTTGAATTGTCACACAGGTCCATTAAAAATGAAGCTGGATGATATTTTAATTTTTGGGAAAATGTAGAAACCTTTAGCCTTTTAAACTTATACCATCATCGTCTATGTAAATATACATTTCCAATAGTATAATTTTTGTGTTATTCCAAGACTCGGAGCTCAAGTTATGGCCTCTGGAAGATTAACACTCAACCATTGTCGATCAAAATTGATGGGAAGATCTCAACCCTTGGATTGATTTTCATGCTTCCATTAATAAAATTTGAATTTTTGGTTTAAAACTCTATCCCAAATGCATTGGGATATTATATTCTTCATGATATATAATACTAAGTGTTGAGTAAAATAGTAAAATGCTCATGAGATACTCTACATGTCTAAGAGAAGTCACCATAGTAGTAATATATATATACACCCATTGACATAAACCGAACTAATCTGCCACCTAGTACTAGGTAATTGATCCATACAATCATTAGTTAACTGAGTCATGCATGTGTAAATGAGAGAAACACATGAAATCACAAGATGTGCGGCCTCTTTGCCACATGCATGAGATATTCAAACTCCTGGTGATAAAAACAAGGTGAACATGTAGTTGTAGGTGATAAAACCAAGGTCACCATGCATGAGTTAGTTCCAATAGTTTAGCTGAGGTGTAACTGACTTTGAACTGATGAGGGAAGGCACCCTATTTTGTAGGAGGCACCCTAATTTTTAGGAGAATAAAATAAAAAGATAATATTCTCATCTATGGAATCACCCTCAACATTGGACTATCAAAGTTAGGAAAATAATTACCTATGTGAGTGTGTAATATCTCCAACACTAAGTGACATTTTTTAAAAGGGTAAAATTGGAAAAAAGAGTCGATGTTTATTTATTAAAGGTGATCAAATATTTTTATTTCTTTATGTTGTTCACATTTATATTTGGATTTATAAGACCAAGTTTCATATAAATCCTCTTTTTCCCATCGTGATCAAAGAGACAACAACCTATCTTTAACCACCCACTTGGCTACTGCCACCTATCGACTACTTTACGTAATAATTTCACTTCCAACAAAGTCATCAACTTAACGAGAATTGTGACCTCAAAATGAGAACTATGGCCCAAAAAACCCATATTCTTGCATAAAAACATGAAAGTCAACCCTCAAATAAAAAACTAGTGCTACTGGTAGCACCATTTTTTCAAATGGGGTCAAAATTGTAACATTTTTCAAGCATGGCCTTCAAAACTCATACAGTAGCTCAGAAAAACCTTAAAATAAACACCTAAATAAAAAATGATGTTAAATAAATCATTTTTTTTTCAAAACATTAAAATTATAGATAATTTGAAATCATATTTTTAGCAGTTGGTACCATTAAGACCAAAACCTAAAAATCAACCATCAAATTGAAAAGTATTGCTACCAGTAGCACCCATTCTAAAATTGGGGTTTAAAAATGAGGCAGTTTTTTTAAAGTTGTAAAATAAATCATTACTACTATAAACAAAATCATAGAATCAACCCTTAAATTCTCACTTTTTAAATCTTAGTTTATCACTCCAAGCACAAGATAATACATAAAGATACGGAAATATCACCCTATAATTTAAAAATTCAACAACACCTTTTAATAAAATAAAATTAAATACAACTTACATTGAATGAAACATAAATTGTTTCTTAAAAGTATTGTCACATTGTCCATATTCAAGACATATATGCTAAGAAATTTCATTATATTCTCCATAATCAAACCATATAATTCATAAAACATAGAAATGATTCATAACTTTATGTAAGATCATATGTAAGTTCAATGGTCATTTCTAGTTACCATACAAACATCATATGGATAAAAAATACATAAAATGTTTCATACACTTATTTAGATTGACTAATGGATTCTGAAACACCATGAGAGTCTACATTGTCTTCAGATGAATGATTGGATGAATATGTACATGATCCATACTCTTCTCTATTGTCGATTAATGCACCATATGAGTCTACATGCATGCCCAACATTGTAGATGTCAAAATCCTTTTATATCTATGACTAGGTGCAACATAATCCCATCTTGCAGTTATCTCTTGTGGTAACAACCTCTTGATAATGTTTGTTGTCTTCGAGCAAAGAGTTCCTCTCTTTGTCAAATTGAATTCATAAACAAGTATGTCAACATCCTCTAATTCTAAGAGGTGAGTGCAACGACGAGTTGTATTTTGACCCTTTATTTTTCTCTTTCTATTGACATGTTTCTCATCCACCATATCTGTCTTGTACACACCATTGAATGAGTGTGTATGTGTTGCATACGAATGCACTTCAATTGCAATAACATCTTCAGTTTGTTTCTCAATATTTATAACCTTTGCAATCCAAAATGGATAACCATGTGGATCTTCATTCACTAAGGATTCAATCATGCTACCCTCCTTAATATCATGTAATGAACCCCTATAAAGGTCTTCCATGGCTTCACGTTGTGCACATGGCCTTCAAGAACCAATATATATTTATGTTTCCTCTGCTTGTGTAAAATCAATAGCACCTTGAGATTCTTGTTATTTAACAATGTTTCTTTCTTCAGATTCATTTGGCATATTTTG
This sequence comes from Picea mariana, assembly GCA_032191745.1. Taxonomy (NCBI): domain Eukaryota; kingdom Viridiplantae; phylum Streptophyta; class Pinopsida; order Pinales; family Pinaceae; genus Picea; species Picea mariana. The sequence continues at coordinate 2,537 of JASDQU011101277.1, read as the reverse complement.
TGGCCAATGAAATGGAGTTTTTAAAAATGTATCTTCATTTGTTGAGCTTGAAATTGTGTCACTTTGACCATTGAAAAATTACTCCCACCAAAGAGAGTCAACAATATCAAAGTACTCATATGTATCTTTAATGGATTTTTTTTACTTCTTCAAAACATTCAAAATAATCTACTTCTGTATTACACCTCTGTGCATTATGGATTCCAAAAACTGATTGTAAAAACAATAACATTTATGAAAATATTGGACAATATGGAATGAAATTTGAAAATGCTAAACTTGATGAAGGCCCCCATTCTACAGTAGTTGAATAATGTTGTCCCCATATAATTGTTTTTCCATCAATTTTTTTGAAACAAAATTGATGTTGAAATCTGATGTCATTAAGTTGCTCAATACATTTTTCTTCAACTGGAGTATCATCTACTCTCCCTTGGCCAATAACCTCAATTGGAGTATCATCTCCCATGAGAATGGGAGGAGCCATGCATGCAAAAATAAAAGATGAAACATTCTCTATTTCTTCCATATTGTGGGATGCACCTAAATCTAATTTCCATGCATCAAGAGCAACATTAAAGGAAATCAATGCATGCGAGTTACCTCATTTAGATTGATATTTCAACTTCTTCTTGGAATCTTTGGGAATTTGATCCCCAAGGTTGTTCTTCTGAAGAGTCTGCATGATCAAATCAATATGTTTCTTCATTAATGTGGACTCAATATGATAACCATGGTTGCAATAACCACGTTTATGATAACCATGGTTGCAATAACCATGTTTGGTCTTCTCTTTCTTTCATTTTCCACCTTTATATCGTGAGGAATCATCGAAGGTTTTGGAGTACCCTTCCTTCTTTGGTTATGCATGCACCTTTCCCTTTCCTTTTTCTTGGTCTTCAAATTGCATGCATTTTTTCTCTCATGCACAACAAGTGCATGCACATTGAATCCATTGAGATACATTTTATTATCAACAAAAAAAGTTGGCTAAATATATGTTTCTATAGTAATATGATACAAGTATTTGCATCTTAGCTAATGTAGAATTTTTAGCTTCCACTCGAAGAAGTTATGGGGCATGATAAGTATTATCAATGAGTAATCAATATTTTCCAACTGCATATTCCTTCTATACTTACAAATAGAAATGATTATGTGCTTTCTATTAGCAATCAAGGCTATTATACCATGTGATTTTTTCACAGTGAACCTAGGTTGTAGAAAATGAACACACAAAGCTTGCAAGAGAGAAGAGAAGAGAGTAGAATGAAGCAATTGTATTAAGTGTTGAGTAAAATAGTAAAATACTCATGAGATACTCTACATGTCTAAGTGAATTCACCATAGTAGTAATACACACACACACACACACACACACACACACACACACACACACACACATAAACCAAACTAATCTTCCACCTAGTACTAGGTAATTGATCTATACAATCATCAGTTAATTGAGTCACGCATGTGTAAATGGGAGAAGCACATGAAATCACAAGATATGCGGCCTCTTTGCCACATGCATGATATATTCACACTCCTGGTGATAAAAATGAGGTGAACATGTAGCTGAAAACCAAGGTCACCATGCATGATTTAGTTCCACTAGTTTAACCGAGGTGTAACTGACTTTGAACTGAAGAGGGAAGACACCCTATTTTGTAGGATGTGCCCTAATTTTTAGGAGAATATCATCAAGAGATAATATTCTCATCTATGGAATCACCCTCAACATTGGACTATCAAATTTAGGAAACTAATTACCTAGGTGAGTGCGTAATATCTCCAACACTAAGTGACATTTTTTAAAAGGGTAAAATTGAAAAAAAGAGTCGATATTTATTTATTAAAGGTGATCAATTTTTTTTTATTTCTTTATGTTGTTTACATTTATGTTTGGATCTCTCTATCATTGATCAATACCAAGTTTCATATAAATCATCTTGTGCCCATCATGATCAAAGAGATAACAACCTATCTTCAACCAGCCACTTGGCTACTGCCACCTATTGTCTACTTTAGGTAATAATTTCACTTCCAACAAAGTTACTGACTTAATGAGAATTGTGACCTCAAAACGTGAACTATGGCCCAAACAAGCCATACTATTTCATAAAAAACATGAAATTCAATCCCCAAATAAAAAACTGGTGCTACTGGTAGCACCAATTTGACTGGTTAGCACCAATTTTTCAAACGAGGTCAAAATTGCAACATTTTTCAAGCATGGCATTCAAAACTCATACAGTAGCTTAGAAAAACCTTAAAATCAACACCTAAATAAAAAATTATGTTAAATAAAGAAATTTTGTTTTCAAAACATTAAAATTATAGATAATTTGAAATCATATTTTTAGCAGTTGGTACCATTAAAATCAAAACCTAAAAATCAACCATCAAACTGAAAAGTATTGCTACCAGTAGCAACCATTATAAAATTGGGGTATTAAAATGTGTAACATCCCGCTCTGGCGCACTGAGACTACTTATTATTTGAGGAAACTTGCTCGCAAGTGATCTGGACCCTT
>JASDQU011101276.1:4948-18426 GCA_032191745.1 Picea mariana | reverse complement strand
GACCTCCACTATTACCACTATGGGCCCTCTGGGCCCCCCTACTACCTCTGTAGCTACCTTACATTCCATCCCTCTTATGAAAGTGTTTTCCTCAACGCTTGATGTACAACCATATACTAGGTTCCCATAGATAATTGTGGACCATAATGCTAAAGAAGACTGAAGAACCAAGGTCCCATGTAGAAAGGAAAACCACCATGATGAAGTAGTCCAACCGCCATTGTAAACCAGGGTCCCATGTCCAAATGCTCATGTGAACTCCACACGAAAGATATTGACACCCAATAACCAACTGAAAATGATGCTCCCAATACTGACACCTATCATGTGGATCCAAATAATAATATTCATCCACATAGTGGGAGAGGATCAAAGATGAATCTAGAAGGAACAATACCATTGTAAAATATGCAGGTTGGACGTTGGTAACTAGCTCCTGATGTGAGACATTGATTTTCTCTACAAAAGGTGGAGTAGAGTCATCAAATAAAATATGGAAGTGGTTGTCATCCCAGAAATGACAATTATCCATATACCAATCATCGCAATCAGCCTCAAGATCATACCAAGAATATATTTCTTGATTATATTCATCTCTAATGTCCACCATAATAAATCTCTCTTTCATGTTATCCAATGAATTTTGAATACTACAGAAACTATCATTGAGGTTGTTTGTGAGGCCATCTACAAAGGAATCCAATTTATCATTCAACGTCTCATACAATTGAGATTTGAATGTTTTAAGAATTTGTTTGAGGGATTGAGAGGAAATAGCCATCTGAGACCCTATGAACTCTTTGGTCCCGCAGCTGTCACGAAAAAACCCAAAAAATAGAACAATAACTTACTGCAGAAAATCGCGGCGTTTTCCGGAAAAACCCTGAAAAACTGCTGAATTTAAAATGCTCATAAATTCACTTCCCGGACTCTGTTTTGGCTGATTTGTTTTTTGAAATTGGGTGAAATTGTGAGAGGAACTCAGATCTGTAATTTGTTTGGGAAAATTTGGCCTCCAGCTGCTACAGAAATAAAAAATGGCTCTGTCGTCCGTGGAAAAAACCTTGAAAAATTGCAGATTTTAAAACTTCAATATCTTGGCTTCCCGGACTCCGTTTCGGGTGATTTTTTTTTTTCAAATTGGGTGTTTTTCTGAGAGGAACTCATATCTACAACCTGTTTCTGCATATATTGCACAAAAATATGTTGAAAATTTCTGGAATGTCACGACCCTCTTTTTTTTTTCCTGAAAAAAAATCTGCAAAAATAAAAAAGATTTGTCCACAATGTCTACCAAGGAAAGTGCTCTGATACCACTTGTTAAGAACCTAAATAGATATACAAATATAATCACCACAAATATTGAATACACAATAGATCCACTAAGCAATATATAAGAAACTACACTTTATTATATCAAAAACCTTGAGGTAGGGCAACACCATACAATGAATCCTATTATGGAAGGGATCCTCTCCTGTTCACTTGCCTCTTTGAGGGGGCATCCTCCTATTGAGCTACCACTCCAAATACAATACTTCTCTTCATATCTCATTACATTTCCTGAACTCCTTTATATAGTGCTACCATCACCTAAGAACATTCTAGAGGAGGAATCTTCCAGAAGTAGAACCTTCTAAGAAGTCCTCTTACATTTATTATATATAATTACCCATTTATTATATCTAACTACCATAGTGGGCCTTATTTAATAATATAGTGGACCTAGTCCACCTTACATTGAATGACTTCCACTATTACCACTATGGGCCCTCTCGCCCCCCCTACTACCTCTCTAGCTACCTTACATACCACGTGGAAGTGTTAAGACTGATGTTTGAAATATGCAAGCAGTGTCAGATATCACTTAATATCAAGAAGTGCATTTTTGGGACACCATTTGGAATATTATTGGGCCATATAGTATGTAAACAAGGCTTTCTAGTTGATCCGACCAAAATTGCAGTTATTGTCAACTTACCACCACCAAAATTAGGGCACCAGTTGAGAGCAACATTGGGACATACAGGCTACTACAAATTTTTTATAAAAGGGTATGTGCAAATTACTGTGCCAATGGAAAAACTGTTAAAGAAGGATACTAAATTTCAGTGGAATGAGGACTGTCAACAAGGTTTGGATACCCTAAAAGAAAATATGGTCACGACACCTATTATAGTATTCCAAGATTGGGAAAATACTTTTCATGTGCATATATATGCATCAGCTATAGCACTTGGAGAAATTATGGTGCATCCAAGAGCATGGTATTTGGACCATCCGATAGCATTTGCAAACATAAAACTGTCAGAATCGGAGCAGAAATAAAATACTACARAAAGAGAAGGCTTAGCTATGGTCTATGAACTTCAGAAGTTCAGACATTACTTATTGGGCAAACACTTTAAGATGTTCATAGATCATTCAACCCTCAAATACCTAGTCAACAAGCCATTGTAGGGGGGGGAGGATATGTAGATGGCTACTATTGTTTCAGGAATTTTATTTTGAAGTGATAGTCAAAACAGGGAAGTTGAATGTAGGACTTGATCACCTGTCAAGGGTAACGAATGGAGAAGAACCTACCAACTTGGAAGACAACTTCCCTGATGCGCAGTTATTTTCAGTCAAAATAGTTGATGAATATTTTGCTGATATTATTGAATACTTTAGTATAGGGATTGTGCCACAAGAGTTTAACACTGCTCCAAAGAAGAATCTGATAGTCATAGCTACAAACTATCAATTGATTGCAGGACACTTATACAAAATGGGTGTAGACAACATTTTGAGAAGATGTGTTCTAGAACATGAAAGGCCTAGGATTTTGGTAGAATCTCATGAGGGAATAGTTGAACAACATTATGCAGGAAAAGATACCATGCATACGGTATTGCACACATGACTATGGTGGCAAACAATTCACAAAGATGCTAAGGAATATTGCCAAAGATGTGATGTTTTTCAGGGGGTTGGTAGACCTAATAGAAGGGATGAGATGCCCCTAAGACCACAAGTAACTTTGCAGGTATTTGAAAAATGGGAAATAGACTTTGTGGGACCAATTAATCCACCGACAAGAAGGTCAGGAGAAAGATATATCATTACTGCAAAAAAATACTTAACAAGATGGGCAGAGGAAGCACCAGTAAAAGACTGCAGCGCAGAGACAACAACGCACTTCTTGTTTGAGCAAGTGATCACTAGATTTGGTTGTCCAAGTATTTTGACGAGTGACCAAGGTACTCACTTTATCAAAAATACTATGAAGGCTATGATTGAGGAGTTTTAATTCTATCATCAGAAGAGTACACCATACCATCCACAATAAAATGGAACAATAGAAGCCTTAAATAAGAACTTGGAGAATGTTCTGACAAAGATCTGCAATGTCAACAAGGATGATTGGGACTTGAAAATACCAATAGTATTATGGTCATATAGGACTACATGTGAGAATCTGATGGGACAAACACCATTCAGATTGTTTTATGGGAAAGAAGCAATGGTACCACTGGAATTCTTGGTACCCATCCTGTGCATAGCAGAAATCACCAACATGATAGAAAGAGGCGCAGTAAAGGAAATATTAAATAAACTAATGGATATGGAAGAGGATAGGGTTATGACATGATTTCACTAAGAAGTATAGAAAGCAAGAGAAAAATATTGGCATGACAGACATATCAAGAGTAAAAGTTTCAAGGAAGGAGACCTAGTCTTTCTCTATGACAACAAATTTTTTCAACATCTTAGTAAATTTAGAATGCATTGGTTAGTGCCCTATGAAGTCAATACTATCATAGATGGGGGATCTGTACAGTTAAAGGATCTGGCAGGAGCAGAGCTGAAAGGAATGATCAATGGGAGTCAACTGAAATTGTACAGGGACAATCAACCTCCTAGAACTTAAAAGTTACAGCACAGTAAGAAATATATGTACATAGTGTACTACTATAGTAGAAGTTAAGAGAGATAAACGAGAAAAATAAATAAAAGAGAGAAAAATAAAGAAAAAGAAATACAAAAATAGAAAAGACATAAATTGCAAAAATATTGGGAAATACAGTGCGTAATAGAAGTGGACTCAACGGGATGAAAAGAAAAATGTACGCTCTCAACATACGGGTGACACGTTGTGTACTAAGGAAAAGTTACAACAAAAATACACGACGCACTCAAAAATTTCAGTACAATGGAAAATGTACCAACGGTCTAGAAAAGCGAAAAATGACCGTTATGGTAAAAAAGCGCCAACTAGCGGAATTTATAAAATTAAATGAAACATACTCATGCCATTAATCACATCCAAGGACGCCTCCTCGAGAATATTCACAACATTGATGTCACACACTATATAAAGGAGAAAGGCCGACAAGTTACAACTTATTGTGAATTTGCAAACTCCATCATTAAAAGAACATACAGAGCAGAGTCAACGTGACGAGTGAATAGTGTGAACCAATCGACAACCATCCCTTGAAAACATCCGGTTCCATGATGGCACCACCAAATATGGGATCATTGAGCCAAAMAACGAGAAAAATCYGAAGCAGTGTTAGGGCACYTGTTGACCCTTGACCAAGTTTTGGAGATCCTTGGTCAGGTTTGACCTTTTTTGGGACTTCGACAGGCTATTGAAGGCAGAGCACAAGTCGAAGAAGAGATCCTGGGATCTCATCCCCTTTTAGGGMATTTTTGGGATTAGAGCTTATGTAAGGGGTATGGGGATGTTGCCCCATGGGTTTACCCATGTTTAGGCCCTTTTGTAATGTATAAATAGAAATCTAGGTGATGCAAGTAAGTGGTGTGGTGTGATGCTAGGTGTTAAAGGCAAGTGAAGGCCAATATGCTAAGTGCAAGTGATAATTGTACATGCTTTGTGCATACTGTGTGAGACTTTCAAGGCTAAGTGCAAGTGACTGTAAGAGATTGTGTAAAGGCTTCATGCTGTAACGTAGCTCGGGGAAGGAGGATCTGGTGAGGTTCACGTAGATCTCCTATCCTATGCGGAGTAGGAACTTATGGCTCTGTGCATGTAGAAGATTGACAGAAGACAATAAAGAGAATAGAAGTTGGTGGACGTAGCCCCAAGATGGGGGTGAACCATGTATATCATGTGTTGTGGTTGCTTTGTGCTTTATGGTTGTTTTATGGTTCATATGATTAGTGCTAGTGCAATGATGTATGCTTAATGAATATGATAGCTTAGTGCCTAATGATGTGAATAAGATGATAGATCTAATCTATGTTGATGTGTTTAGTGCTTGAACGTGTTGAATCTTGTTGAATACTATGATGTGTTGTAATTAGGGTTTATCTACACTGTAGACAAAGGTTAAGTACTAATGAATGACAACTACTAAGTGCTTTGTTAGAGTTTTGTAATCACATATCTATGTCTGATCCCGAACTAATCAGAAGCTCAGTGGTCACTCGTGAAGGGTATGATACATCTGGAACTAGCATAAGAAAGAAGAAATAAAAGGTCTAACAACTGAGAAATGCATCATAAGAAACTGCTTCAAAATCACCTGGAGGAGGAGGTGATGACAAAGTAGATACATAAGATAATAATGGAACAAAAGATCAACAAAAGTAAGGTAAAGTAACACCACCACAGAACCCCCCTGATGATGTAGAGTCATCTAACAAAAGAAATGTTTCTCCCACGAAACCCACATTGTGGAAGAAGTCAAATTCTAGTAAGACCAAGTTGCAGACTATACTCACACTCGATGACTTCGACTTCATCATCGCAGCTAGATCAGATGCCTCAAAATATCTTTTGCAAAGAAATGAAACTAAGCAAGAGAACATGTATGAAAAAATTGAAGCAGAACTGTGAGGGGTACAATATGCCCTTCACTCTAGCCTCGTAGTGTCCACTGCGCCCTCACCATCAGAAGAAACAAAGTTGGAGTTGGGAGATGAGCCTACCCAAGTCCACAGACTAGATGATGTGACTGAATCCCACCTTCGTCGCGCATAGAAAGAAACAGAACAGGCCACAGTGTCCCTAAAGCAAGCACAAGAGGAAGTAATATATCAACACAGGATTGCGCATCAAGAGAAGGATGCCCTCCAAGAAAATTTTGAAGAGGAAAAGGCGCAGATCCATCATGAGAAATAACAACTGCTCATGGAGCAGGTTGGAGTAAAAGAAGCAGTCAACAAAGCACTTTGCTTTGTGATGGGCTTAGAGAACAAGGAGCAAGACCTAGTGGATTATCAAGTAGCGTAGCTTGCTGAAGCCATCCAACAGCTTCAACAGAGAATAGTAGATCTAGAGATACAAATAGTACAAAGTACTCTGTAGGATGTACGATACCAAAGAGAAGCCACTACCTCGAGTGTAGTTGAGAGGATCAGAGCATTAGCCCTGGAATGTAAACAACTAAGTGATCGCAGTGCAAAGACGTATGAGCGACTTACTGAAGACCCTAAACTGAAGACAATGGAGTCAAAACTCCAGGAGGTGAAGTAGAAAGTAGTGATGGTACATGAACAACTGAAGCTCTTGTCAACAGTTGAGAGAATAAAACAATCCCATGAACAGTGCACTGTTCAACAACACATCCATGCCATATAGAGAAAAGTCATGGAAGTGACTAAGAGGATCCAACCAATCCAGGATGCAGCTTGCCAACTATTCGAAGATCTTGAAGGACGAGGAGAAGAGATGGAACAAGTAGTCACTTTATTCAAACAGATCTTAGAGGGACCTATGACTGAGGCATTTCTTCAGGATCTCGTTGAGAAGGAGGCCCTGGCGCAGCAGCAGGTCGAAGCAGCTCAAGCCAGGCTCGAGGCTTTTGAAGCAGAGCTACCCATATCAGAGTGACTCGGGATGAGTCACAGGTGAGTGTTGGGTGCCTATTGGCCCTTGACCAAGTTTTGGAGATCCTTGGTCAGGTTTGACCTATTTTGGGACTTCGACAAGCTGTTGAAGGCAGAGCACAAGTCGAAGCATATATCACGGGATGTCGGCCCCTTTTAGGGTGTTTTTAGGATTAGAGCTTATGTAACAGGTATGGGGATGTTGACCCATGGGTTTACCCATGTTTAGGCCCTTTTGTAATGTATAAATAGAAATGTAGGCAATGTAAGTAAGTGGTGTGGTGTGGTGTGATGCTAGGTGCTAAAGGAAAGTGAAGGCCAATATGCTAAGTGCAAGTGATAGTTGTACATGCTTTGTGCATACTGTGTGAGACTTGCAAGGCTAAGTGTAAGTGATTGTAGAGATTGTGTAAAGGCTTCGTTCTGTAACCTAGCTCAGGGAAGGAGGATGTGGTGAGGTGCATGCAGATCTCTAGTCCTATGCGGAGTAGGACCTTGTGGCTATGTGCATGTAGAAGATTGACATAAGATAATAAATAGAAGAGAAGTTGGTGGACGTTTCCCAGGCTGGGGTTGAACCATGTATATCTTGTGTTGTGGTTGCTTTGTGCTTTATGGTTGTTTTATGGTTCATATGATTAATTCTAGTGCAATGATATATGCTTAGATGAATATGATAACTTAGTGCCTAATGATGTGAATAAGATGCTAGATCTGATCTATGTTGATGTGTTTAGTGCTTGAATGTGTTGAATCTTGTTGAATACTGTGTTGCACTGTAATTAGGGTTTATCTGCATTGTAGACAAAGGTTAAGTACTAATGAATGGAAAATGCTAAGTTTTTTGTTAGAGTATTGTAATCATAGATCTGTGTCCTAGCTAAGGTTGCATACACTGGAGTTCTGCAACCACCCCTGCCTCTACCTCGGGTGAGACTTCATCTGCTTCGCAGGTGTTTCCAAAAGGGCTGGTAGTTAGGGTTTTGTTGGTGCGTTGTTTAAGCATTGAACCCTGGGTATGCCCCTRTGCCAACAACACCTTACGAAACYGACGAGGTTGAGCCAGAAACCACACAAGGGGGGGAATTCATCGATGTTAATGCAATTCCATCACCACACATATAACCAACAAGCCACACACAAGTGATGGAATAATCCCATGAACCAACCATGGTAGGCATGGACATTGACTCACACGATARTGTGTAGGGCTAACAGGCCAAAGACACATGCAACCCACARAGACCTGTGAGGGCTGAAGAAGCCCAAAGAGAAAATGGGGCCACCATAGTGAAAATAGAGGCYATCACGCCGACACCACCACCCAGATCATAGTATTCACAACAATAGGAGGGTCTGGTGGATGACATTACCGGCTAGCAAGAATCTACCACCGAAGAGAGATAGGTGGAGCTTGGGACCTCAAGTGAGCTTCCAAGAAGAAAGGGAAAAAAACCCATGGCACGGTCACCGCATATACATCCTGACACAACAATAGTCCTATCGTGCATTCCTGAGGGGGTGTAGGCCACGCCTTTCCTTCTAGGATACATAAAAATTCTGTGGTATTCGAATCATGATATGGCCGATGCTAGACAATTCCCAGAGTTTGAGAAATAGGTATACCTTGACAACATAGGAACATGCCCCTTTGGTGACCAAATTCTACAACCAAAACCATGGGCAGCCAGCCTGGACAACAGAGGAATATTGAACTTGCTAGAAACTCCCCATTTTGGTAGGGGGAAAGAGGTAAACAACTACGTCAAGCAGTTGATGGCGGTCCTCCATGGAGGATTCTTATGGTTGGAGGAGCCTGTCTTAGTAGATGTGGAACTACTTGCATTCATCACAGGTCCTCCATCTATGGCCGAGAGTCCCATGCAGTACCTTGATGATAAAACAAAGGAGAAATACTTGGTCGAGGTGATGAAGAAAACATATGACATAGAGAGAGTCCCACATGGGATCATAATCAAGAGGATCAATAAGGAAACAATGAGAATGGCCACCAAACTCATGGCCCATGATATGCTCATAAAATATTGCAAGGAGGAAATCCATTTCAGGGTTGTCACAACTGCAACATAGTGTGCCAATGGAACTATGCTCAGCGGGGCCACATATTTATTGAACTTGTTCCTCGAGGACTACAAATACGTGTAATATTTGGGAACAAAGTTCCACTATTCATGGTTACTCATATTGATCGCATTGATCGGGTGGAAAGAGCCCTCATACTCTCATTTTTGTGAATGAATAGGTTGTTGTCACACAGTGCAGTACACATCATTGGGAAGCACTTCAAACCCCAAGCATAGAAGTTTCAACACAGGTACCTTTCCGCGGTACTTCAGCGAGATACAGGAGAGCATTGCAAATAGTTGGAGAATCACTCTAGAAGTGGTTGCAAAATATAGGGAGATAGCCAACTTCAAAGAAACCAAGCATAATATGTGAATCCAAGCACATAGGGATCCGAGGAAGGAGTGGCTACAGTTAATATACTACATCGCTAAAGAGGACGTAGAAATGGGAATGAGGGATTTGAACGACGATTAGAGGATTCAGTGATGACTCAAGAGGTGCCTAAGGGTACATAAGTAGATGTAGGGTCAACCAAGACACTTGCAGGTGGCACCGTTGTGCCCAAAAATCCAATGAAGTCGGGGAAAACCAACTAGAAGTCAGCTCAGCAAAATAAGGGGAGTGCACCGAAGAAAGATGCATAGGCAGTGAAAAAGGACACTGCTTCAAGGAAAAAGGAAAAAGGGGATGGGGGACACTACAATGCAAGAAAATCCATCAGAAACCACTCCACAAGAAAAAATGCCACCCAAGCGGTCGATTATACACATGGGGGGGTCACGGAAAAAGGCAAAGGAACATAAGAAACCGTTGAAATACACTATCACCGAGGATGATGTAGACCTCATGGAAGAGAGAGTGCAATACTGCGCAGAAGAAGAATTTGAAGAAGCCCAACACCAAAGAGGCAGAATACAAGACAAGATAGCTGGGATAAAGTAGGTCCTCAAACAGATTAGGTCAGTGCAGATGCCTGAAAGTGGGACATAATCCTTCTCCGAAGCAACAATAGTAGAGACAAGGATTGCACTGAGTGATCAGGACACAATTTAAACTATATTCAATGCGATTCCGACTTTCATAATGACATCTAGCATGTTGTAGATGGATGAAGCCACAAACCAAACACCATTGAAGGATCTGGCGTAGGTAGAACTTGTATTAGAAGGAATACCTACCAAGGCATTGTACAGGATCCAAGTCAGTGTCACACAGGAGGTACAATATCATGCCAGAACAAAGGCAATAGATCTGCAAGAGATGATAAATGGCAAGGATCCCTTGGAATTGTTGATCGAGGATGTCACACTCTAAACCAAGGAGGAAAAGGAGCGTGGAAACAGAATAGAACAAGTTGTGACAATAGTGTACAATCACATCCCTAATAATGCGTAGACAAAGAACACAAGCACATAGGATAAACTCAAACTCATTTCCAAAACCATTGAACACTATAGGAAAGATATTGAGGAATTAAAATAAAATTTGACTCCTACAACTCCTCCTAAGGTTAGAGAGCAAAGGAAACAAGAAGCAACACTCCAATTAGCAGAACTGGAGAAGCACATAATCTTAGAAGAAGAGTTGTTTGACAGAGTCGTGCATCTTTGGACAACACTAGAAAAGGAGGATCAGGTCAAAAGGTGGGACCAAGAAGAGGAAAGGCTCAGCACAACCATACAAGAGCTCAAGAACATATAGAAAATAATGAGAATCACAGAGCACCTTGTTGCACCTCTTTTTTCACCTAAATGAGAAAAATAATGGTGCTTACAAGCCCAGTTAGGTTAGCTAGGCAAGACAACAGTAAAGAAAAGGGTTAGAAAGATAAAGCATAAAAGATAAGCAAAGAATTAAACTAAGAATGATAAAAACAATTAAACTGTGTGCATAAGAACATAAGAACAAGGAACAAACAAGACTCATGCCACCAATGGAAAGGATTGTATTAGTGGAAAGAAAACACTGAAGAGAAAGGGAGGCTTTGGGTTTCCTCTTCCTCCAAGGGAGGGCTCTTGGACCCCCAAATATTGAGCTCTTATTACAAATGAGGAACTAGAATGAAATGGTGAAGAGAATCCAAAGCACATTCATTCTAGAGGTGATATGAATGGCTAAGTGCAATGGCGCTAGCATACTCTTGATGAGGAAAGAGGATCCTCCAAGATAATATCAGCAGCATAACAATACAAATGAGTTCCTTGAAAATGTAGTGCACCCATGGCTTCCTTTTATAGCATAACTTTGAGGCATTATTCAACCAGCTTTTAGTGTGAACAAGGGGCCATTTAGGGAACCCTTAGGTCTTTGACCAGCCACCCAACCAGATTCAACCAAGATTTGGATGTCAAATCAACTTGGAAGCTGAATCAGAAGTGGGTGGGAGGCTGACCAATATCATAAATGCACCGTTTTGAGGGATGCATGGTTTTTTGCGTCCACAGTCGTGCATCATGCGCATGTGTGCCCACTTCCTGTGTAGTCTTAGCGCATGCTGATTTTATTATTGATTGTATAGTTTTGGGCCTTTTGGAAATGCATTTTTGGTCCATGGGTGAACTAATAAATGTTTGGAGATGCTGGATTCCTGTAACCGTTTGCGGATGAAATTTTAGTGATAACAGATGCCCCTTGATGTGTGAGGTTAGGAGCATACGTATAGCCAAAATACATCAATGTTTCCTCTACTAATAGTACATGTGTAAGAAAGAGCGTTGTGAGGATTATCAAGAGTGATCCATTGGAAGGAGAGGGTGNGACTCATGCCACCAATGGAAAGGATTGTATTAGTGGAAAGAAAACACTGAAGAGAAAGGGAGGCTTTGGGTTTCCTCTTCCTCCAAGGGAGGGCTCTTGGACCCCCAAATATTGAGCTCTTCTTACAAATGAGGAACTAGAATGAAATGGTGAAGAGAATCCAAAGCACATTCATTCTAGAGGTGATATGAATGGCTAAGTGCAATGGCGCTAGCATACTCTTGATGAGGAAAGAGGATCCTCCAAGAGAATATCAGCAGCATAACAATACAAATGAGTTCCTTGAAAATGTAGTGCACCCATGGCTTCCTTTTATAGCATAACTTTGAGGCATTATTCAACCAGCTTTTAGTGTGAACAAGGGGCCATTTAGGGAACCCTTAGGTCTTTGACCAGCCACCCAACCGGATTCAACCAAGATTTGGATGTCAAATCAACTTGGAAGCTGAATCAGAAGTGGGTGGGAGGCTGACCAATATCATAAATGCACTGTTTTGAGGGATGCATGGTTTTTTGCGTCCACAGTCGTGCATCATGCGCATGTGTGCCCACTCCCTATGTAGTCTTAGTGCATGCTGATTTTATTATTGATTGTATAGTTTTGGGCCTTTTGGAAATGCATTTTTGGTCCATGGGTGAACTAATAACTGTTTGGAGATGCTGGATTCCTGTAACCGTTTGCGGATGAAATTTTAGTGATAACAGATGCCCCTTGATGTGTGAGGTTAGGAGCATACGCATAGCCAAAATACATCAATGTTTCCTCTACTAATAGTACATGTGTAAGAAAGAGCGTTGTGAGGATTATCAAGAGTGATCCATTGGAAGGAGAGGGTGACATGTAGGACCCAAGATTTTCTAAGGGTGTGGAAAAAATAGAGCTGTGTACAAACGAGGCAGGCATGCCCCATGCTCGTGTCATGTAACTCAAAATACAGTGATTGAAGTTGTTGTGGACATAGATCACTACAACACCCTCCAGGGTGGTTTGATAATAACAGAGGACAATTCTAATGGTGAACAAGCTATGAAAAAAGAAGTAAGGACACCTGTGGGAAGTGTCGATAAATGTGCAGACGTTGATAGTCTATCAAATTTCAGAGGTCTTCAGCTAAGATAAAACAACTGCAATAGTCACAAAGTAAGACCCACCGTAACATGAGATAGTGTTGAATTCAAATGTTAAGGGGGTCAATGACAATAGAGAACAATGGTGGTTTTCCCTATGCCATCTGAGACTCCTCATTGTAAAGGTAATGAGAGTCAAGATACGGTTGCCCTTTTGGAAACTGTGCTAATGTCAACAAAAAGGGAGATGTGACTCCACGAAGTAGAGGGATTCACGTAATCCACTTGGATAAAATTAGAAAATGATGAGTAACATGGATGAAGTCTAGGAGTAGTGAGACTCAATACTGCCATTGGTTGGGGAGAGATGTAAAGTGGTAGCAACCGTGAAACTGAATCTAGTGTCAGGGGGACAACTAGATGATGGTAAATTGTGCCAGAAGAGTGAAAAAATGGATAAACACAGAGATCAAAAGGTGTATGGGTTGTAGGATACTCGGGGTTTATGGATAATGTCATTGATGTCAGGAAGTGAAAAATGACCCAACCAAGGGTGACAAGTGTTTCTTTTCTAGGGAAAGGAAGGTCACGAAAGGCGACAAAAAAAAGCTATGAAAATGCGGAAAAAGGGTTTGTACAATTACCAACAATAAAAAATAAGTTGGGATAACTGTGCAGATATAGAAACGGGTGCGCCAGTGTGAGATGGTTTGGCCTGATGAGGG
>JASDQU011101275.1:13603-25914 GCA_032191745.1 Picea mariana | reverse complement strand
CCACAAGTGCAAATGATATATGTTGAACCTCGCGGAGAAAACCCTACAGTCGTTTTTATTACTAGAGGATAAATTTTTACAGGAGAAGACATATTGATCCAAGGAAAGACTACAGAAGACTCAGGAATCAAGAAAGCTGCAGAGAAGACCCAAACCTTTGATGCAAAGAAATAAAGACAAATATTTGAGGAGGCAAGAAAAGAGTTCAAAGGAGACCTAGGCTCTTCATCAAAGACACGGCCGGAAGTAAGGCAATATGGGAAGCCTCGGGCACTTGATCAGTTTTCTTCTCCAACAGAAGGAAAAGAGGTAAGCAAGCTCATGGAATTTCTATATACTTGTATTAAGTTGATTCATGATGAGAGCAATGTACAAGAACTACAAAATTTAATCAGACAGTATGAGCTAGGAAAGATAGACCCCCTACTAAATAGGGCAGTACACCAAATCGCTAAGAAGAGAAGGACAAATAAGGAATTACACTTGAATGCTCAAATAGGTGAATATGATATAGACTATGTGGTCCTCGACTTAGGGCCAGAGGTCAATTTCATGACGAAGAAAACTTGGGCACTGATGGGAAAATCGAAGTTGATCTATTCCCCTATCAAGCTCATGATGGATAATCAACAAGCTGTCAGCCCCTTTGGACGATTGGAACATGTCCCTATGGACATCAACGGAGTAAGAATGTTTTCATATTTTGAGGTAATTGAGATAGTTGATGATAGTTGTCCTTACCCTGCACTGTTAGGAATTGATTGGGCTTTCAATAATTCCAATGTGGTTGATTTAAAGAAAAGACATATGATGTTTGAAAGAGATGGCCTTAGGGTCATTGCACCCTTAGATCCAAATGAAGGTTAGCGATACACAGAACCCATCAGAGAAGAAGACCGCACATATGAACTGGAAAACATATACAAATTAACATCTAGACAACATGATTACATTAATCATATGGCCGATGGAAACCTAAGTTGGCGAAGTGATAGCACATGTTCATCAGACTCATAAGAAGCACTGGAGAATTGGTAGAAGAAAATGTATGAAGTATCTACAAGAAGATGTGCTAGATTAACCAGAGAAGTTCATTGGATTGACACAACAGTAAGTAACTTACCCACCTTCAATGATCTGAATCCTTTAGAAACCTTCTTGTTGGACTTGGAAGAAAGTGTCCCAATGAAACAAAGATTGTTCGCGATGGATGAAGCCCTGAAAGCAACCCCAGCAAGATGGTGGGGGACACACAAAAACAACGTTACAGAATGGGTACAATGTCGTACCTTGATGACAGTGTGGTTCTCAGCACAAGTAGAAGGCTGCGAAGTTCGATACACAGGTCGAAGCTTCCCAAAGGACCATGTGTGAAGTTGCGAAGCATCCTGGAGAAACATTCCTCAAGAGCAGTGGGTGCACAAATTCATTAACACGTTGGAAATGACACCTATCAACTGGTACCTTCAAGCAGAGTTGTGCCTCATCACTACAGATTAGGAAGGTATGACTCAGAATTTTGTAACCACCTTCTTATTTAAAAGTCAATATCCTTCAGTAGATTGTAAGACAAAAAATATATGAGGAGGCATCTAACCTCTTTTTGGAGCAAGAAGAGGACGAATGGACTGCGCCTCTCCAAAAACTATAAGGTTGTTACAACATCGATGCTAATGAAGACGATGATCCAAGAAAGGTGAACATCACAGAAATAGAAGGCCAAAGAGATGTGGAAGGACCAAGAGTTGAGTTACCATTCATTGGACAAGCAATCAATATTAAGAAGGTCAATATTGGAACAGAGCAGACACTGAAGGTTGCAAATGTTGGAGATTATTGGGATGCTGCCACTATTGACAAGATTACAGAATTACTGCATGAATATCAGGACTTGTTTCCAACCAAATTCACTGATATGAAGGGCATTAAAGGGCCTACGGGAGAGATGAGGATCCCTTTGAAACCAAATGCAAGACCAGTCAAACAGAGACCCTACAGATTGAACCCTAAATATAAGGAGAAAGTGAAGATTGAGCTCAACAAAATGTTGGAAGCTGGGATTATAGAACCTATGGAAGAGTCAGAGTGGATTAGCCCTATGGTGGTGTAAGATAAGAAGACAGGAGAGATTAGGATCTGCATAGATCTCAGAAAGATGAATGATGCCTTTTTTCATGACCCCTTCCCTACACCATTCACTAATGAAGTGTTAGATAATGTGGGAGGCCAAGAAGTATATTCTTTTACAAATGGATTTTTAGGATACCATCAGATCCAAATTGCCAAGGAAGATCGCCATAAGACCAAATTTGCAACAGAATGGGGGTCCTATCAGTATACAGTGATTCCATTTAGATTTAATAATGCCCCAACCATCTTTTCCAGGGTGGTGGTCGAAGCATTCAAGGATTTTCTGCATAAATTTCTGGAATCATATTTTGATGATTGGACTATTTTTAGTTTATTGAAAAATCATATCGAATGTCTAAGGCTAATGCTGGACAAATGCAGGCAGTGTCAAATTTCTTTGAATCTGAAGAAATGCATATTCTTCTCACCATTTGGAGTGTTGTTAGGTCATATTGTATGCAAGCAGGGATTGATGGTCGATCCATCTAAAATTTCCATTATAGTTGATCTACCCCCTCCTACTTCAGTCAAAAAACTGCGCACTACGCTGGGACACACGGGATATTACAGGAAGTTCATTAAAGGATATGCCTAGATTACAACACCCATGGAGAAGATTTTGAAGAAAGAGTGGCCGTTCAGTTGGAGAGAAGAGTGCCAGCAGAGCTTCGACACACTGAAACAGAAAATAGTTACTGTGCCCATTCTGGTTTTTCCAGATTGGAGAAAGGAATTTCACGTGCATGTCGATGCATATTCCATTGCATTAGGAGTTGTGTTAGCACAACCTGGCAAAGGAGATATTGACCATCCGTTATCCTTTGCCAGCAAGAAGCTATCAACTATTGAGATCAACTACACCACCACTGAGAGAGAAGGGTTAGCCATGGTGTACGCGCTGTAGAAATTTCACCACTACTTGTTGGGAGGACACTTTAAAATGTTTACTGATCACTTCGTGCTGAAAAACCTAGTCAACAAGCCAGTGTTGGGGGGGAGAATATGTAGATGGCTTCTGCTATTTTAGGAATATGACTTTGAGATCATAGTAAAACCAAGAAGAATGAACAAAGGTCCTGACCACTTGTCAAGGTTGGAACATGGAGAAGAGCCCACTAGCTTGGAGGATACACTGTCGGATGCACAGTTGTTGTCCATTGGAAATATTGATGACCACTTCGCAAAAATAGTCTAGTTCCTATCAATAGGAATGTCCCCTAGCTAGTATACAATTCCCCAAAAGAAACAACTAGTAGTGTGCACTATCGACTTTTCACTTATAGTTGGATAGCTATACAAGATGGGACCTGATGAGATATTGAGAAGATGTGTTATGGAGGAAGAACGACCGATGATCCTCACAGAAGCTCATGAAGGCATCGCAGGAGGACACTACGTAGGGAAGGCAACTGTGCAGAAGGTGCTTAGAGTTGGCCTTTGGTGGCCTACTTTACAAAAAGATGCTAAATACTATTATAGAGCCTACGATGTATGCCAAAGAGTTGGGAAACCATTCAGAAGAGATGAAATTCCACTAGCACCACAACTGACCCTACAAGCATTTGAGAAATCAGTTATTGACTTCGTGGGACTGATAAACCCACCAAGAAAGCGCATAGGAGCAAGATACATAATTACAACAATAGAGTACTTGACTAGATGGGCCGAAGCAAGAGCAGTCAAGGATTGTAGTGCAACTACGGCTACGCACTTCATATTTGATGACATCATAACCAATTTTGGATGCCCAAAGATCCTTATGAGTGATCAAGGCACACATTTCATAAATAAGACTGTTGAAGCCTTAACTGAGGAATTTACAGTCCATCATCAGAAGATCACACCTTACCATCCACAAGCAAATGGGATAGTGGAAGCATTCAATAAGATCTTGGAGACAGCGCTGATGAATATTTGCAGTGTGAACAGGGATGATTGGGATTTAAGAGTACCAACAGTACTATGGGCCTATAGAACCACTTGCAAAAAATTAACAATGCAGACCCCTTTTAAGTTGGTATATGGTCTCGAATTCGTTGTACCAATGGAGTACTTGGTACCAAGCTTAAGAATTGTTGCCTTTATAGATATGGATGACACTGGCGTTGTTCAAGAGAGGCTTGCACAGTTGGTTGAATTGGAGGAAGACAGATTTGTTGCAGGATTTCATCAGCAGGTATAGAAGGAAAGAGAAAAGGCCTACCATGACAGGCACATCAAGAAGAAGGCATTTAGACAAGGTGATCTAGTACTGGTATATGACAATAAGTTCATCAAGCATCCTGGGAACTTCAGAACGCATTGGCTTGGGCCATATGAGATCGCCTATGTTACAGAAGGAGGAGTTGCGCAATTGAAGACCCTGAAGGGAGAATGGAAGGAAGGAATAGTGAATGGGAGCCAGTTGAAGTTGTACTATGACAACCAGCTACCTCGTAGCTCTAAGTAAAAGCATAAGGAAAAGGGTCTAGGTACTAGGTGCAGTTGAAACTGGGTACCAAACATAGAAAAGTCAGTCTGCACAGGGAAGGAGACGAGGCATAGAGCAGAAAGCAAAAGTTGTACTGCGTAGCATGAAGTCGAAGTAAAACATAAAGGTCAGATCTGAAGTGCCTCGGGACGAGTCATAGGTGAGTGTTGGGGGCCTGTTGGCCCTTGGTTATGGAAATAAGCAAAGAACAAGGAAGAAGAGGCAAAATGCAAACTTTGCGGAAGACATAGTGACTGTTACTAGGTCGAAGTGAGCAAAAGAGCAGAAAAGATGGAGCGAATTCCGAGAAAGCAGGGTGTTGGATGAGGAGATCAAGGATGACAGATCAATAAGAAAAAAGGATCGTGGACAACTCAGCAAGCGGAAAGAGCCACCATTAGATGCTTTGGAGAACCACACGAGAAGGAAGGAAAGCTAGGCTAGCGAAGCCCTGAAAATGCAGGTCAAGTTGACTTAGGGTTTTAGACACCTAGGGTTTTGGTATCTAGGGTTTTGACACCTAGGTTTCGACCTAAGGATGTCGGTGAGTGATTGTAATGTATAAACATAGGTCAAGAAGACCTGGGATGGGTTGTTGTTGTCATTATTATTACTATTACTGGTGTTGTGAATTTTGTTGTGTGATCAAGTGAGTAATATCGTGAGAGAGAGAAGTGTTGAGTATGAGAGACTTCTGTATTGTAAGATATTTAGCTGGGTGCGAAGATCAACCCTGTAGCTGGGTGCACAGGGAGGAGAGAGATAGAGAGAAGAAGAAATAAGATCTACTAGCTAAGAGCACAGACAAGAGTTGTATGCTTCATCTTAATACATTATAAAGCACAGTTCTGTGGATGTAGCCCTAGAGAAAGGGTGAACCACATATATTTTGTGCTATGTGTGATTGATGCTTTGTTCTTGTCATTTGATACATTGTTATTGCATTATTGTTGTAGATCTGATAAGATGTGTGGAATATATCTAAGTTGATAAGTGATATATGCATGTTGTACTATTCTAGTATTGGATCCACTTGATATTTTCCTTGGTTGTAGACATCTCTATCCTGCAACCCCCCATAGCTTCTTCGGGTGAGACTGCATCTGCTTCGCAGGTGTAGCCGAAAGGGCCAATAGTTAGGGCTTGATGGTGTGCTCTTGGAGATGAACCCTGGGTCTTCCCCTGTGCCAACAACGTCGGATTAAGTTTTGATATTGCATGCCAATCCTGAAGGCTACCCAGTGCGTGTCGCCCTAAGTTTTGTCAGTGGCACCAGAAATCTAGAAGACACAAGCCAGAATCAAGAAAGGAATCATTGGGGAATATCCTTGAATGATTATTGCCAACAACACAAGGGAGCATGGAACAACCATAGGATGAGCATCCAAGAAGTTAGGATTTCCCTGGTTCCAGAAAGTCCACGTGGACTACAAACAGGTACCAAAGGCATGCAAGGGAGTTTTTCAGTAGAGCAAGTGGAGTAGAGTTGAAAGAGATAGAGCTCTGGAGCAGAGATGGATATAAAAGGTGGCAAGGACACCAAAGACAAAGTTGACATTGGTTGTAATTTATTCATCAAGTCACTGTTGTTTTCCAATGTAGAAGATCTTTCTCTGAGTCTCTGTAGCATTGTAAAGTCTGCAATCATGTGTCTGAGTTTGTCATATGTTTAAGGTTTGACAGAATGTGCATGGAACAATATATTGTATATCTGGAAGCTTATCCAAGGATACATAGACTATGTTGGTGTTTTATATGATTTTCTTAATGTAAGATTGTGATGTGATGGAATGACAATGATAATAAAGTTGCAATGATTTTGATCTACCCTGTGTTCCTTATGTGGTATTTGGATATGTGTGTGTATTGTTTTACTTATTAGTAGCAGTAAGTTGTCAGCGATGGAATGTATGAACCTCAACCTAGATGAATTTTTGTGTGTTTAGTTCTTCATCCCTGACACAAGACCATATGGTCTCTGTGATCCTCATTGTGTCTTGGGTGAGACCTTCTTTAGCCTTGGCTAAGGATTAATATGTCAATGTTTTGGGGTTTTTTTTGGTCAACTCTGGATGAACCCTGGGTCTACACCCCCCAGCATTAGGAAGGACGCGTGAAAGCGTGAAAGGGACCAACATTTTTCTATCCTTATTGTTTATAATTTCTTCCCATGGTCTGATGATTGGCTTGGAAAGAGAAAGTTGATCTGCATTTGCACTTATAACTGAAGTTGGCTTACTGAGTTGCATTTGTACTAGCTATTGATATGGATCTTCTTCGATAAGAGGGTTGTTCTGAACAAAAACTAGTTCAAAATGTCAAAGATTCTTTCATTCATGTTCATCATGAAGAAGTAGAATATGACTTTGAAGCAGTTTTACTTTGGCTTACGAAACTTGCAAACAAGTTAGAACAAACTGAAGAGTTTATTTGTCAATTGTGACCATATTGTCATCAATTGAGAGTATTAGAGTGTTTAGTAACTCTAATAATTTGTTAATTCAATCCATTTAACTGTCAGACTATTGAAAGAAAACTCAACAAATGGAGGGTGTCCACTTCTACTGAAAATGGACTCGTTTACAATGTAACTTAATTTCAAAAAGTACAAGTAAACTAACAATGTTGGAAGCAATGTTTTTTGTGTGTTGTCCATGAGCATGGAGTTGTTGAATGATTGGAGAGAGTGGATATAGATATGGAAACTATTCCTTTACCATAATACAACACACAACATGAGGATCATTTCCAAATTGCCTTGTTTGCATCCTTTGCTTGACAACCTCTGTTGGCACTAAAACATGATAAGTTTTTTGACCTCCAATAATGCTTGATTATTGAACGAAGAACCCTTAGAGGCCAAAGTTGTTGGTGTTTTTGGAAGCTGAGATGATCGATTTTCCCAAGGACTTGCTTTGTTTCTGTCATTGAATTCTCAAATACAGGTGCAACCCTTGGAAACATGGAGGCTAATTTCTACATAGGACATGGTTATTCTTCTACAAGCAAGCTTTGATTTCAAGTCTAAACCCGTAGATGTTAAAGGAACAAATAGATTTGGTTGGTTTTATTCATATAACTCAACTGAATCAGATGTGATTTTACTGTCAACAAAAGGATATGTGTTTCTTACTCCTCATGCCACGGATTTAGTCCTTGCAAATATGGGTACATCAGAACTAGTAGCAACATGCTATGGAATCCTTCTGGAAAATCCCAAATATATGAAAGTAACCCAAGAAGTATTCGATGATTTTTTCCTTTTTTTGTTGGAATGGATGAATATAGAGAAGGATGGACATAGAGGGACACCTTAGTGAGTAATAGAAGTAGAGAAGACATCGACCTACAATGTTCGAGCCAAAAAAATATGTGGGCACAGGTTACCTCGTGGAAGATTCAATATGAATTCACCTACCACTAATCCATGTGGGGATCTACATGGTCCAAACAGAGGGAGTGTTTATGCATTGTGTGTGGCTTTGATGCCTGCAATGTTTCAGACTAGAAGACATGGGCTTGATAGTGTGTAATGATTCCTCTAGGGTGATACAACTCAACGACATACTAAGATCGAATTCGAGAGGCTGCAGCCTTTGAATGATCCTCCTGCCATGAACTCGAACTCACAATGGCTTCACCTAGATCGACATTGGGTCAAATGCCCAAAGATGTAGAAACTCTACAATGGATGAATTCAATGTGAATCTATGTGCACGAGGGAGAAAACGCCGTCAACATGATCATATGGGACTCCAAGAGGTAGGACTAAGTCGAGTGGAACACATTATGAGTACAATTATTAGTGTTTTCTTCTCACATAGTGTAAATAGCTATAATCTTTCCAAATGTAGGAGAAATCGATGAGACTGACGTGGGACTGACGGACTTGCAAAAAGGTAGGAAGAGGGCATCGATTGAAAAAATTGTAGTAGATAGATACATAGGAAGGACTATGGTAGAAGAATACCTCATATTTGATACCAAAGGAAGATGTTAATGGTGCCAAGGAAGACTAACACAGATGGGGAATGACTAGAGGCATTTCTACTAGTAGAGGAACATGGTTAGACCTCAGGGAATCTATTGTTTTGTTTCTGGATGCTATGGACAACTACCATAGCTTGATTTAGGCACTAAGAACTAGGCACTCTAATACCACTGTTAGAATGCTCAAATAGAGATATGAGTGAGATTGCATTTTCATTAATATGATGTAGATATAAATACAATTGATGTGACCTTTGGATTCATCTTCCAAGAGATCTCTTGGACTCCCGATGATCGTTCCAATCACTTGACTATTCATATTCTGTCAAGTGAGTAACCCTAGCGGATTACATTTCCAACAATTTAGTCCATAAAATATGCAACAATGCCAAAACATGGTTAGGCCTTCTAGTTGTTATAATTTAAAAGAATAGACATTTAATGCCAACTTGAATCAAACACTAAAGTGTTTTGTATTTGGCAATTGTTACTTGCTCATGTGACCCTGCACCGTCTAATCTATTGTGACAGACAAAAACAACTTCTTTTCTTAACCAAGAATAAATAAATCACAACCCTTTCAACCTCACAAATAATCAACTATGGAATAAATTGGCCATTAAGAATCTAACTAAAACATTTGATCACCTAAGTCAATTGTTTGTAGGGATACTCTACCCATTAATACCCTCAACCACATGAGCATACAACTCAACACTTGAAATTACCACATGAGCATACAACTCAACACTTGAAATTGTATGCTAATGTAWCAATATGACTCTATACACCTATCAATGGTCATACAAACACATATCTCTATAATGAAGGTTCGGCCATTGGGAAAGTGAGATCACATCAACCATTTATTATATATTGATTATTAAATTTACACCCTCAAGTGCCCAATTTCAAGATGTATTCACTAGGTACCACATCATGGAATCCTGAGTTGAAATCAGGTTTGACAACGTGGAACATTTATCATTCTCTCTGTTGGAGAAATTTGGATTCTTGTGTACACATGCTTTTGCTTTCTTTGTATTTTAAGGAAAGAATCTTTGGAAAATAAAAGCTCATTCCTCTCTCTCAATTTGGAGGAACTCACATCTAATGCTAACATACTCCATAAATGCCCAATTTCAAGACGATTTCTCCTTCATTTCTCTTAATTAGGAAGTCACATCTAATGCTACCATACAAAATTTCAAGAAGAATTCCCTCCCAAGTAACAAAAGTCTTAAAGTCTTAGCCTTTAGGTATACCATGAGAAAAAAGGATGAGTTCAGATCAGATCAAGTTGACAGCGTGGAATAATTATCCATATCTAGAAAGATTTGATTTGAATACAGAGTAATGATTCATAAAACTTTTATGATTAATATTTATTAATTATTTGTATATTTAATTAATAGATTTGATTTTTAATACTTTTAAAAATTACCCATAAAAAATATATATATATATTTGCTGCTACCCAATTTACCCAAAAGCATAAATCGACAAAGAATCTAATCGGACACCAATGATAATTTCGTCCCCATCCCATTCGCCTCGGCTCTAGTCTGTACATATGCAGCGTTCAAGTTAATCCGTCGGTCCCGATGCTTCCACGTTTTCCGGCTCATCTTCGTCACCGTTGGATTGGGAAAGGCCATCTGAATTTTAAAGAACAAATTATGCATATAATGCCTGCGACGTTGTGTTGGATTCGTGTATCAATATACCAGCTCGAAGTTCGAAGGGATTTGCTTTTCTGTTAAATACTCTCTGGTCCAGATATTTCTGTAAACAGCGCAAGGGTTTGGGAACTTTTGCAGGTAAATATCGCCATTTTCCCTTTGCAATGGCGGCCAACTTTATAGAGTTCTGTTGTTTAAATCTCTTAAAGATTTGGCTTCGAGGTGCTGCAACTTTGGTTTTGAACATGAATTTGGATGTTTAAACTTGCTTTTGGGGAGTCTGTAAGGTATTAGGCGTTAAATTAGATAATCTGCGTGGTTGAAATAAATGATTTTCGAATTGGGAACTCTAACCGTAAGTAAGTTGTTTTTCCTGATCAAATCTTCTTGTTTTAACTTTGAATTTATGGATATCCATGTCTTGCATCTGTAAGATAATGAGCATTTCAACCGTCAGAAGAGTTTTTTCTTCTCTGTTTAACCATATTTTTGGCTCCACATTTGGTATTCAACCGTCAAAATCTCTCTGTGCCTATATTATTATGAAGATAAGCGTTCTTTAGATCGATGAGGATCAGGCATTTCAGCGGTCAAATTTGTGATAAGGTATTAAGCATTTCAGACTGAAGAGTTTTTGTTTTAAATTTACTTATTCTGTCAAATATAATTCTTTTTACTTCGCATTTGCCATTTAACTGTCAAAAATCTTTCTGTGCGTATAAGCTGCTTATGAAGTTAGGCCCTTTTTAATTTTTTGTTTATTTTAATTAATGAGGATAGGCATGACATCCGTCAAATTTGTGATGTTTGGCTTCAAAATTAAGGTTGTTTTGGCTCTTACATATTAGGGCTCGGTTTTTGTTTTGAGTACTATGGTGAATTAAAGGTTTTTGCCCTGCGCTATGGTGTTTGAACGATACCTTGACTTCGTTGGATTTATAGGCATGCCAGCCGTAAGTAATCTTGACTCATGACAACTTTTTGGATTTTAAGGCACGCGGGCCATTTTTAATCTTGACATTGTCTACTATTTTCAGTTATTTTCAGAACGGAATACTTTGTTTTAAGGATTTGGCCTTTCAAGCGTAAAATACATGTTTCTTTTTTAAATTTTTATGAAATGTGATTTTTGAGCTGGGAAACATTTAAATCTGGGTTTTAAAACATCTATGTAAGCGCAGGTATTCATTCTGTTAGATTTTTATCAGCCATGTCTATTTTAGTTTTGAGATTTTTCTTTGAATGTAGAGTTTTTTCCAATGAATATTCAAAGTTTGCTGTAGTAAGCGTCTTTTGATGATGTATAAGTGTTCCGGCCGGAAGATGTTCTTTGGCTTTGCCTTAAGAAATATAACAATTGATGGCCAATTGATATAAGTATATCAAACGCAGTTTTTCTAATGAAAATTCAACCCTTCTCGCTGTTTTCGACTCAATAAATATGCAGATTAGTGAATCATGGAATGAGATATTAATACCCTGTAAACCAATTGATTTATCAGACAAACTCTATACAGTTATTAGGCGAATCCTCTGTTCTAGGGTTTTTTATGATAATGCCCCATAGTAAGTAAAAGTATCCTGGGTGAATTATTATTTTGGATATTACGAGTCTGGACGCTCCGGAGTATCTGTCAGGGTTTTAGGCATTTTAACCTTCGTAGGCTTTTATACTTTAACACCACTGAGGGTTTTATCTTATTAATCCATGCAGGGTGATGCTAGAATTATTATAAAAAGGGGATAATTTACAGATTTCCTGCTGAACTTAAAGGGTTTGAAGTTCAGTAAATGTAGCTTGACTTGTCAAATATTGTTGCACCATCAAATATTCTGTTGGTAATCTGCCTTGTATTGCTGAAATTGCAGGGCTTTGTTTGCCTACGGAAGAAACTTGACTTTGGATTAACCATGAACAATAGGTGTTCTAGAAGCACAAGCTGGAATATATTTCTATCTGTGTGATTAAATCTAAGGGCTCGATCTGCCTAAACTTACATCCCAAGCTGCAGTATAAGTACACCAATAGGTTGGAGATA
>JASDQU011101275.1:0-13553 GCA_032191745.1 Picea mariana | reverse complement strand
GTTACCCATAAAATATATATATATATATATATATATATATATATATATATATTTGCTGCTACCCAATTTACCCAAAAGCATAAATCGACAAAGAATCTAATCGGACACCACTGATAATTTCGTCCCCATCCCATTCGCCTCGGCTCTAGTCTGTACATATACAGCGTTCAAGTTAATCCGTCGGTCCCGATGCTTCCAAGTTTTCCGGCTCATCTTCGTCACCGTTGGATTGGGAAAGGCCATCTGAATTTTAAAGAACAAATTATGCATATAATGCCTCCGACGTTGTGTTGGATTCGTGTATCAATATACCAGCTCGAAGTTCGAAGGGAATTTCTTTTCTGTTAAATACTCTCTGGTCCAAATATTTCTGTAAACAGCGCAAGGGTTTGGGAACTTTTGCAGGTAAATATCGCCATTTTCCCTTTGCAATGGCGGCCAACTTTATAGAGTTCTGTTGTTTAAATCTCTTAAAGACTTGGCTTCGAGGTGCTGCAACTTTGGTTTTGAACATAAATTTGGATGTTTAAACTTGCTTTTGGGGAGTCTGTAAGGTATTAGGCGTTAAATTAGATAATCTGCGTGGTTGAAATAAATGATTTTCGAATTGGGAACTCTAACCGTAAGTAAGTTGTTTTTCCTGATCAAATCTTCTTGTTTTAACTTTGAATTTATGGATATCAATGTCTTGCATCTGTAAGATAATGAGCATTTCAACCGTCAGAAGAGTTTTTTCTTCTCTGTTTAACCATATTTTTGGCTCCACATTTGGTATTCAACCGTCAAAATCTCTCTGTGCATATATTATTATGAAGATAAGCGTTCTTTAGATCGATGAGGATCAGGCATTTCAGCGGTCAAATTTGTGAGAAGGTATTAAGCATTTCAGACTGAAGAGTTTTTGTTTTAAATTTACTTATTCTGTCAAATATAATTCTTTTTGCTTCGCATTTGCCATTTAACTGTCAAAAATCTCTCTGTGCGTATAAGCTGCTTATGAAGTTAGGCCCTTTTTAATTTTTTGTTTTTTTTAATTAATGAGGATAGGCATGACATCCGTCAAATTTGTGATGTTTGGCTTCAAAATTAAGGTTGTTTTGGCTCTTACATATTAGGGCTCGGTTTTTGTTTTGAGTATTATGGTGAATTAAAGGTTTTTGCCCTGCGCTACCCTGTTTTTGGTGTTTGAACGATACCTTGACTTCGTTGGATTTATAGGCATGCCAGCCGTAAGTAATCTTGATTCATGACAACTTTTTGGATTTTAAGGCACGCGGGCCATTTTTAATCTTGACATTGTCTACTATTTTCAGTTATTTTCAGAACGGAATACTTTGTTTTAAGGATTTGGCCTTTCAAGCGTAATATACATGTTTCTTTTTTAAATTTTTATGAAATGTGATTTTTGAGCTGGGAAACATTTAAATCTGGGTTTTAAAACATCTATGTAAGCGCAGGTATTCATTCTGTTAGATTTTTATCAACCATGTCTATTTTAGTTTTGAGATTTTTCTTTGAATGTAGAGTTTTTTCCAATTATATTCAAAGTTTGCTGTAGTAAGCGTCTTTTGATGATCTATAAGTGTTCCGGCCGGAAGATGTCCTTTGGCTTTGCCTTAAGAAATATAACAATTGATGGCCAATTGATATAAGTATATCAAACGCAGTTCTTCTAATGAAAATTCAACCCTTCTCGCTGTTTTCGATTCAATAAATATGCAGATTAGTGAATCATGGAATGAGATATTAATACCCTGTAAACCAATTGATTTATCAGACAAACTCTATACAGTTATTAGGCGAATCCTCTGTTCTAGGGTTTTTTATGATAATGCCCCATAGTAAGTAAAAGTATCCTGGGTGAATTATTATTTTGGATATTACGAGTCTGGACGCTCCGGAGTATCTGTCAGGGTTGTAGGCATTTTAACCTTCGTAGGCTTTTATACTTTAACACCACTGAGGGTTTTACCTTGTTAATCCATGCAGGGTGATGCTAGAATTATTATAAAAAGGGGATAATTTACAGATTTCCTGCTGAACTTAAAGGTTTTGAAGTTCAGTAAATGTAGCTTGACTTGTCAAATATTGTTGCACCATCAAATATTCTGCTGGTAATCTGCCTTGTATTGCTGAAAATGCAGGGCTTTGTTTGCCTACGGAAGAAACTTGACTTTGGATTAACCATGAACAATAGGTGTTCTAGAAGCACAAGCTGGAATATATTTCTATCTGTGTGATTAAATCTAAGGGCTCGATCTGCCTAAACTTACATCCCAAGCTGCAGTATAAGTACACCAATAGSTTGGAGATRTCTGAGTTTCAAAGCATGGCTGCCTCAGTTAAACCTTCAGCTATTTGTTTTCAGTCTTTACAGCCTTGCTTTGGTGTCAAACAGCCTTTGATGCCAACGCAAATATGCTATAGTAGATCAACTTCTCTGTTTTCTGTTAGGAAGAAACAAAATGGAGAACATAGTTCCATTCTCAGACATCTGAAGATTAAAGCATTGGATGCTGCTCAGCCAWTTGATAATGAATCCAAGGAAATTGAAGASTTTGAAACGAATAGTCTATTGAAGATTGGTATAGTTGGATTTGGTAATTTTGGGCAGTTTCTTGCAAAAACTATTGTTAAGCAAGGTCATACAGTATTGGCTTATTCTATAACAGATCGTSAGGAGGTTGCTCAGAAGATGGGAGTTTCTTTCTTCAAGGATGCAGATGATTTTTGTGAAGAACATCCCGATGTTATATTGCTATGTTCATCTATTATATCAACAGGGTCTGTCTTGAGGTCGTTTCCAACACACAGACTGAAGAGAAGCACATTATTTGCAGATGTCCTTTCAGTCAAGGAGTTTCCACGAAATCTATTTTTACAGGTACTGCCTCCAGAATTTGATATATTGTGCACACATCCTATGTTTGGGCCTGAAAGTGGGAAAGCTGGGTGGAGTGGTCTTCCGTTTGTTTATGAGAAGGTTAGAATTGGGAAAGGAGCGAGAGCAGAACGTTGTTACAGGTTTTTGAATATATTTGCAAAAGAAGGTTGCAGGATGGTTGAGATGTCATGTGCTGAACATGATCGCTATGCTGCTGAAAGTCAATTTATTACCCACACTGTGGGGAGGATGTTAGGAAAGTTGAACTTGGAATCTACTCCAATTAATACTAAAGGTTATGAATCATTGCTCCAAATTGTTGAGAACACTTGTGGAGACAGTTTTGATCTTTATTATGGTTTATTTATGTACAATAAAAATGCAACAGAGCAGTTGGAGAGAGTGGAGATGGCTTTTGATGCTCTAAAGAAACAGCTTGTAGGGCAGTTGCACCAGATAGTTAGAAAACAATTATTCGAAGGAGTTAGCCACGGGGAAGCTTCTCAGAAAATTTCAGCGTTTGCTGATATTCAAAATTCTCACCCTTCACGCAACTCTTCAGGTGATCAGAAAATAAAGGAGTTATCTGACATTGTTAATGAAGTTAAGTAGAATTTTCTCATTTCTTTGTAGTTTGTCCGATTTCAGAAAGTTGATAATGAACCTTCAATACTCATTATTTTGATTGATAATCGGTTACAAGAGTTGTGTATTGATTATAAGCCTTCGCTACTCATTGCTCTGATATGACAATTGGTTACACAGAGTTATGTAATTGTCAGCGTAGATATGCTCCTCATAACACAGCAACTTAGCAAATAAAACTCTAAAATATATTTATTAAATAAAAAATATCATTATTAAATAATTATGTGTGCCCCTTCAAGTTTGATGCTCAACAGTTGCTCTTCAAAGAGTATTGTTTAAAATTCTCAATTATAATCTGTTTTCAATTATAATATATATGAAAGAGAAAAATTTGAGTTATGATCATATGTTAAAAATTAACATTATTATCTAATAGTTGATAATATATTACTGTTAACATCATCGCTTATGGTTGAGTAGAAAAGTTGTTTATTTTTAGTGGATGGTGTAGTGCATCGTTTATGGTTAAGTAGAAAAGTTGTTTATTTTTAGTGGATGGTGTAGTGCATGAGATTATGGTTGAGTAGAAAAGTTGTTTATTTTTAGTGGATGGTGTAGTGCATGAGATTGACACTTGGGTATTCACATACACCTATCCATTGGGAAGTGTATAATGTCATCCACTTTTGTGTTGCATTCATACTGTTAACATCATTGCTTATGGTTGAGTAGAAAAGTTGTTTATTTTTAGTAGATGGTGTAGTGCATCGCTTATGGTTGAGTATAAAAGTTGTTTATTTTTAGTGGATGGTGTAGTGCATGAGGTTCACACTTGGGTATTCACATACACCTATCCATTGGGAAGTGTATAATGTCATCCACTCTTGTGTTGCATTCATACTGTTAACATCATTGCTTATGGTTGAGTAGAAAAGTTGTTTATTTTTAGTGGATGGTGTAGTGCATCACTTATGGTTGAGTAGAAAAGTTGTTTATTTTTAGTGGATGGTGTAGTGCATGAGATTCACACTTGGGTATTCACATACACCTATCCATTGGGAAGTGTATAATGTCATCCACTCTTGTGTTGCATTCATACCTGACCTGTCTAATGATGATAAAATGTCTCTCAACAATTGTGCTAATGTGATGGATCACCTTCATGGAGCCCCCTTCACTTTAGCCTAGACACAGGACATCTTTAGGACGTTTAGCACTAAAGGTGGGATTCTTAAGTGCCTCTCTTCCTTTGTCTCTTTCTGTCAATCATTGGTTTGAGTCTCTTTGGTGCGTGTGGCAACAATTTACAACATTACCTATCTTCATGGGTCTAATTGGGGGTGCAAACTTCTTAGTTGAATCCATGGTCAATTAGGATGCCTCATTTTGAGCGCATAGCAATCCAAACTTGTTTTGAGTTGCTAGTGATGGAGTCAATTTGAGTCAAACCCCTCAAACCCTACTTGATCTCTTGATGGAAAGCATACTGCGAGTTTCTTGGGAGCACCACGTGAAACAGAGACACTTGACATGTGAAACAAAGACTCCTTTTGGGCCTAGAAACCCAATGTACTCAATGAATAGGCATGAAATGACGGTTTCTATGACTCGGACGCTCCAATGGCTAATCTAACATCCTCCTATGCCTTGAGGTCACTTGCTTGCATATTTATTGTTGGATATGTGTTGTACTCTTTGCATGTACAATGTTGAAGCAGAGACCCCTAAAACCACTAGTGGAGGGGGTCTTGAGGGGCGCCCCACGAATGGGGGGTTAGGAGGAAACAATATAACTTGTCAAAGTTTTGGGGCTTGTTGTTGGAAACAAATTGGCCTATTTTTTATATGTTTTGTGATTTTTTGGCTTTATTTCGGTAAATGGTTTCAACACATTGTAATCTAATTCTGGTCAAGGAATAGGATTGTAATCCAATTCTTCTTAAGGGATAGGATTGTAATATAGTCCTATTGAGCGGAGTTAATTGATGTGACATAACATCTAAATATTGTATTGTGAACAGTTAAGTCACTACAATGAGATAAATAGGTGTAGACTTAAATCACGTTGTTTTTTTCGGATAAAGGTTTCCAAGGTAAATCTTATGTAATTGTGTGTGAATGTGCCATTGTTTCTTTTGTTTTAAGATTTTGTTAGAGTATTTCTTCTATTAAATAGGTTTGTCAAACTCTTCATTTGGTATCAGAGTGAAGTTATTGATTTCAAGGGGACGCCTTTATTGCTAACGTTTAGCGCGTTCTTTGAAAAGCAAGGGTATCTTGGGTCTACAATAAACCTATTCTTGAGTGGGAGCTTTGCATAGGTGAATCTCATGTGAAGGAAAATGGAAAGCAATTCAAGCACAAAGATAGAGAAAGTTAACAACTAGAACTTCGAGTTATGGAAGTTGAATATGGAATAACTTCTTGTGGATAGAAATTAGTGGGTTGTTCTATCAGGAAAACAATCCATGGGTATGGGGAGAGAACACCGACAAAAGTTGAATAGGAAGGAAAATAGTACTCTTTAGCTATGCCTTTTAGATGTAATGTTGTTGTAAGGTACAAAATGGTATTATGTAGAGCAGAAATAGAGTAATTATAAAAATTAATAGTAGAAAGAGAAAAATATAGGGCACAATGACACAATCGATTCCATAAATGATACCTTTATTATATCGATAGCCAAGTTCACTTGTCTCTTTGAGGGGGAAACCTCCAACAGAGCAGAGCTCAAGTGCAAAATGATTCTCAAGACTATTTTTCCATGCTTTATACTCTTATTTATACTATTTCAATCTTCTAGAGAACATTCTAGAGGAAGATCTTTCTAGAAGTGAAACCTTCTATTAAGTCTTCTTGCATTAGATGTGTTCACATTGTTGAAAATTGAGTAGCTTCAAAAGATATCCTTATCATATTTGACCAAGACAAAACCCTAAAGAATATTATTATATTATATTTGTTAAGATGACCCTATTGTGCATTTGTAAAAGTCTGCCCTATTGTGACTTGACAAGTAAAATGAAAAATAAAAGAATAAAGTGGCAGGTCATCCTAGACCTAATTTTAGGTTGGCCAGACTACTATTTGTAAAGGAGGCCAACGCCTCATTTGTACAAACACACTAGCACTACAGCTGAGAAGAGGAGGTGAACAAGTATCAGAGGGAGATGCTACTATAGCTAGGAGGTGACATTGTGGAAGTTCTTGGTTTATCTCTTGGTTAAGTGGTGCGCTAGTCTTCCCTAGTCAAAGGTTGGAGGAGGCTCTTATGCTTTTTTAGTTCTCTCTTAGAGAGAGACATTGTTTTTGGTTGGTGAATCTATATTGAGGAAGTTTGCTGGGATTTTCCCCTTGGGGGGTTTCCCAGGGTAAATCTTGTGTATGTTGCGAATGTTATTCTCTCAGTGATCCTTTATATGCAGTCATTGTGCTAATGGTTTATAAGTAAAAGAACACTAATCTAATTAACTTCTTAAGACATACCAATAAACATGGTATCAGAGCGGGCTTGAAAGAAGGCATTTCCATAGCACAGAAGAACTTGTTGAAGAAGCTAAGGGCATAGGAAGACTCTGCTAACCCTAACACACCTTTTCCTTGGAACAATTTTCAGCTTTGGACAAATTTCAGAAACTAGGGTTTCTGCATAAACCCTAAAAGGTGACGTCATCCACCTTGTTGGAGGACGTTGGGAAAAGTAAGACCATCTAGGAGCTCGCCCTAGGAGGGTGCACCTAGTCCCTAGATCACAATTATGAAATTTGATGTTTGACAAATTAGGGTTTCCTTGTAAAACCCTAAGTTTGCAGTACCAGTTACAATTGTAGTTGCAGTTGCAGTTGCAGTACTAGTTGCGGTTGTAGTATCAGTGCAAGTTCTTTCGTGCCAGTTCCTTCATGTCAGTTGCAGCACCAGTTGCAGTACCAACACCACTTGCAGTACCAATTGTAGTGAAAGTATGTGTGAAGTGTTGGGACTGATTTTTTATTGTCCTAGTGTGCCTTGCCCTAGCAAATGTCTAGCTACCTTTAAATTACAAGTTGAAGCACCTTTGAAGTTTTAAAGGTTCATTATTGCTTGTCGATTCTTACAGATGGTACCA
Source organism: Picea mariana (assembly GCA_032191745.1). Taxonomy (NCBI): domain Eukaryota; kingdom Viridiplantae; phylum Streptophyta; class Pinopsida; order Pinales; family Pinaceae; genus Picea; species Picea mariana. Next base: position 5,976 of record JASDQU011101275.1, on the reverse strand, counting down.
CTACCTGCTGATACTATCAGAGGTATGTACTTACATATATTTCAACTGTATCATTATCTTGATGGTGTTTGCAGGAGAAGGGATCTTTTGTCCAAATGACAATTGTAGATCCAGAAGGATCTTAGATTCAACACATTCAGAGGAACAATGCACCCTAGGTTTGATTATTTTGATATGCCTATATTTGTTATGGCATTATTGTGATCTTATGAGCATCTAGGTTATATTTTGATCTGTTGAAGTTATGACTATCATTCTAACCATTGGTCAAAATTAAAGTCAAAGTATTAGATTGATTAAGGTTGAGATTATAGAGTTTATTCTCTAACTCATATTTCTATCAAGAAAGCATATTATCTTAGTACAGAGGATAGGTTGAAGATAATACTTGTCATCTTCTATGAAGGAGACTCGAAAGAAAAGAAACAACACTCATTCTTGAGGACAAGACTCCGGGTTCCAGGTTTGATTGATTAAGTTGATAAGATTCAAATTTGCACATATCAAGTTTGATAACTGCCACATTAAAAGTAAACACTATAGTTGTGATAGAAATCTTTGAAATTTTTTATTATTGAATACTTGGTAGCATGTGAGCACTATTGAGATAAATGCTTATTGTAATCATTTACTAGATATAACTAACATCTCCTCCAGGAGAAACTTCTTGTTTTGTTTCTAGGTTACCATGGAGGAATGATTAATCACAACACTAGAAGAGTGTTGCTCTCAGTTCTTATTATTGTATCTCTTACCTTTGGTTCTTGTTTCAAGCAGGTCACAAGTGATAGCTTTGAAGGAGTTACTGTGACGATTATTCTCGCTATTGTTTTATTATTATTATAAAGAGTATTATTCTTGTCTATTGTTTCTCCCTTCTTGTTCTTGTTCCAGCCATGACACAGGTGATAACCTCGAGGGAGCTATAGTGACGGTTTCAGGAGGCAACATATTAGATGAGACATGGAGCAGACTATCCAAGTTGTATACATGACCGTATACATCCATGTACCGAAGAAGAAGAAGAAGCTACTTTTTCTAGATACAGAACATCTCATATGGAGATAGATGATGAGGAGTAGAAGGCTCCAAAGATGACAGAACAAATCCCTCTAGTGCAGTTGATCACTCTTCAGATCATCGGGAAGAGTTAGTAGAGTCATAAGGGCTTACCCAGAATCAATACAATAATTAGGAAGAGACCAGCATGGTCCCGTGACACTTTACAGGATGCAAAGCCATATAGCATTGATGAGCCATATCAGAAGGAGAAGATGGATCCACCAGTGGTGACGCAAGCAGCCCCACAAAGTACCAACTCAGAAGGAGCTATACTGCAGAGGGAGTCAACCCTCACGATCTAGTAAGGAGAAACCTCCCCAGGACCATTCATGGAGATGTACAAACCCTGATTTGTGTCTAGAGGATTCTCCCATCAATAGGGAGAAGACTATGACAAGACACTTTCTCCAGTAATCAGAAGAAATATATATAGAAAAAAAATGATTCATTAAAAGAAGCCGACATAGTATGATATTCAGAGGGAGAAGGTATGACAATCAGTGTACTTGAGATTGAGTTATCTCCTATACCAGTTGGTGCAGTACATGAGTCGGGCCATGGAGACATGACTACAATACAAAATTGAGTTACCTCCAGAGAAAGAAGATAAGCTACCCTCAACATCAGTTATTGATCCACTCTCATTTTTAGATGAAGTTGTTTCCGTGATAGAATAAAGGAACTGCTCTCAGAGTTCAACAACTACAGTGAGAATGGAGCAATCATTCTCAGCTTCAAAAAGAGTAGTTGCAGGTGTAGAGTCTCAGTTTCAAAAGGAACAGTTGCAGAGAGAGTAGAGGACATACTCTCAAATAGTGAGACGGATAGTGCTTTGCAGAAAACACATAGAGCTAGCACATGATTGTGCATATTGAATTGCAACTGAGCAAGTGTACCAGTTTGGTACAATGTGATGTGAAAATTTGGTTAATTGATATATTCGAATAACACAAGGACATATATATGTTTTGCGGTGAACACATTGAGTCAATACATGATTGAGCCTAGATATGTCCCCTGACTATGACAAAACATGTGATGAGGTACCTAAAGGGTACAATCGATTATGGACTCAAATATATCTCGGATCATGAGATAAGATTGCAGAACTACACAGATTCTGATTGGGAAAGCAGTGTCACATACCGGAAAAGTACATCTAGATGTTGCTTTAGTATGGGATCAACTGTGATCTCATGAATCAATGTGAAGAAGACTTGTATGGCACTCAGTTATGCAGAGGCAGAGTATGTGGCAACATGGTCAGCTTGTGGCAAAGCAGTATGGATTTAGAAGTTGATTTCAAAATTGTTTGATCTCAAGTTAGAGGAAACTTGTATCTATTATGACAACCAGAGTTACATAAAGTTGTTAGTGAACCTAGTGTGTCATGACAAGTCCAAGCATATGAAGATCAACTACCATTATATTCAAGAGATGATACAGAAAGGAGTAGTAAATCTCCAGTGTGCTCCTACCGACGAGCAGATAGAAGATGTGTTGACTAAGCCTCTGTTGAGAGTGAAGTTTGAATACTTCAGAGACAAACTTGGTGTGGTCCAGAAGGATTTTCCCTCTTGAGAGGGAGTGATGTGTTCCACAGTAGGGGGAAGTGATGTGTTCCCCAATGGTGAGAAGTGATGTGTTCCCCAATAACGAGAAGTGATGTGTTCTGATGTGTTCCCTAGTAGAGGTAGATACTCCAACACAGGTCGGTACTTCAACACAGGTTGGTATGATACCCCAATACAGATTGGTACTCCAATGCAAACTAGTACACTATCCCGGCGCAGGTTGGTACTCTAACGCATGTTGGTATGCTACCCCAGTGCAAGTTGGTACTCCAACGCAGGCTGGTACACTACCCCAACATAGGTTGGTATGCTACCCTAGTGCAGGTTGGTACTCCAATGCATGTTGGTATGCTACCCCAGCGTAGGTTGGTATGCTACTCCAATGCAGGCTGATATGTTAACCCCAATGCACATTGGTATGCTACTCCAACGCAGGCTGGTACTCTACTCCAGTGAAAGTGCAAAACTTCCTATGATATATAGATCTGTCATTGACAACAAGACAATGACCAAATATGCAGAAGCGCAGAAGCAGTGATGATGACTGTGACGAGAAGAATACCTTCTTTGCTAAGAGGGAGTGTTGAAGATTGAGTAGCTTCGAAAGATATCCTTATTGTATTTGACCAAGACAAAACCCTAAAGAATATTATTATATTATATTTGTTAAGATGACCCTATTGTGTCTTTGTAAAAGTCATCCCTATTATGCCTTGACAAGTAAAATGAAAAATAAAAGAGTAAAGTGGTAGGTCGGCCCATACCTAATTTTAGGTTGGCCAGACTACTATTTATAAAGGAGGTTAGCACCTCATTTGTACACACACACTAGCTCTGCAACTGAGAAGAGGAAGTGAGCAAGTCTCAGAGGGAGATGCTACTGCATCTAGGAGGTGACGTTGTGGAAGTTCTTGGTTTATCTCTTGGGTATCTCTTGGTTAAGTGGTGCGCTACTCTTCCCTAGTTAAGGGTTAGAGAAGGATTTTATGCTTTGTTAGTTCTCTCTTGGAGAGAGACATTGTTCTTGGTTGGTGAATCTATATTGAGGAAGTTTTCTGGCTTTTTCCCCTTTGGGGTTTTTCCCAGGGTAAATCTTGTGTATGTTGTGAATGTTATTCTTTCAATGATCTTTTATATGCAGTCATTGTGCTAATGGTTTATAAGTAAAAGAACACTAATCTAATTAATTGCTTAAGAAGTAAAAATCAACACACACTATTACATAGGCCTTATTTACTAATGTTGGCATTTATTACATAGAAAATATATTATTCTATCTACTTGAGGGGTTAGTGAGATTAGGACCTTAACATGCCCTCCCCCTTGAAAACACACCTTTGTCCTCAATGCTTGAGATGTGGAAATTGTTGCAGAATAGCAGTCGACTCTCATGTGGGATTCTTTGGTTGTGTGTTCTTCCACTGAACTAAAAATTCCTTGATTTGTGCTGACAGAGACGACGCTCACGATGGTCCAAGATTGTTTGGGGCTACAACCAAATGGATCCTTCTTCATCCAATTTAGGGAGACTAGTTTGAGTCTGGCACTTGGTTCCAATTATTTTCTTCAAGCAAGAAACATGAAAAATGAGATGGAGCTTAGAGTGACTAGGGAGAGCTGACTTGTAGGCCATGTTATTGCAAGATTTGTAATTATGAAATACTCCACCACAAGTCCCCAAATATTGTGTAACAATGGAAGATCCTATCACTGTCAACTTAGTGAAAACTTTCCCCATTTTACTAATGGAATAGGTCCACCACAAGGGAGGCTTCCCTGGTGATCTCAAGGGACCAAACTAACAAGTATAGTATCCAAGCCTACTTCCCCCTCTCTTGGTCACCTAAATAAAGGTCTAGGCCAAGGTAAGAAAAGAGGTATGGAGTTGTTTGGGTACCTACTCGGAACACGAACTATTTACAACATCTATATGATTATTTCCAAGTCCAAACATGTAATTAATACCTCTTAAAGACATTAGACAATGTAAGTTGCAATGGATGTTGTAAAATTGCAGCAGTAAACAATGATATGAAAGCAGTAAATGTTGTACAATAGTAGCAACAATTAACACTTAGAAATGCGACAATTGACCATTAAAACTTAACATTTATCCACTAGAACAACATCTAACTGTTAGATGCAATTTCTAAATAAGATAAGCCACCTTTACAAGAGTGTTTGCAACAAATTAAAGTGTTATCAAATGGTTGTAGCAAACTTTTGTAACATCAACAAATTATCCAATGAGTTTTCCAATGTTAGTGTCAGTGAGATTAGTAGAATTCTTAAGAGAGTTGAAATAAGTAGTTTGTTGATCAATTCACCATGAGAATGCTTTGCGATTAGTTCCTTTCAAGGGTTATGGAGTCTTATAACATTAAATTAAACTAGGTTTGGATGGTGGCCTACTTGAAACCAAGAGGTAGGATTCAAACTCTAAGGTGATAGCACATTAGGGCCTTAGAGTTTGAACCTTGAGGAGAAGGATTTTTAGGGTGCAAGCACATTTGGGCCCTAAAAACTGTTTCTCCCTTCTTGTAACTTCAAATTGGTCAAAATCGAAAGTCTAGGGATAAAATCCTAAAGTGTTATCACTTTAGGGATTTAGGAGTCTAACCCTATCAAGGATTCTTTCACAAATTGTGGACAAAAATTATCTTGTAAGAGAAAAAAGAACTTATGTTCCTCTCTTAGGGTTTCACTAAGTAAGATGTCTAGCATGAAATAGTAAATTTACCATGAAACATTAATAGCATAAGAATAAAATTGCAGAAAATTCACTTACTTCACCAAGAAACAATGAGATAAAATCCTAATTACATAAATTCCCATCCAAAATCAACAAAAGCATCCACAAGAGACATATCCAAGCCAAGGGCATCATCTTAAAAGATTTGCATCATCTTAAAAGAGTTATTAACCCCTAGAGGGAAATTTTTTTAGACGTATCCTCTCACAAAGGTGAGAAGTGATGATCCCAAATGAAAATGAGGACCCCTTAATTAGCCTCTAACAATATGCCAAAATACAAAAATACATAATAAAACCCTAGAAAGGGTGATGTCATGTGCTAGAAGAGTGATGTCATGCTAGGAGAGGGTGATGTTGTTCCTCCAAAGGAAAACGTTGGGCCTCCAAAGGCCAAGTGGCATCCTTCAAGGGTCAAAGAGTATAAAGTGAGGTGTCTCCTCACCCAAACCCATGTCAATCATCTCTGGTACCCATCCATCCATCAAAACCCTAGTTGAAGGACGACGTCAAGGGATAGAAGGGTGATGTCAAGGGCCTCAAAAGGAAACGTCCAAGGCTAGGAGGGTTGCAATTGCATCTCCAAGTG
>JASDQU011101274.1:0-24253 GCA_032191745.1 Picea mariana | reverse complement strand
TGTCGTGCAGATATCTAAAGTATATCAGTTCATTTGCAGTCGTCTTTTTGATACTGTCATTAGCAATATTTTCTACATGGATGATAGTGACTTCAGTAAGATGTAACAAGGTTCAAATGGCTAACAATATACTGTCAGTTGTCATGATTGTGTTACAATTGATCTTGATGAGACAGGTGCACAGGACAGAGTTCAGAGATAGAGAGCAAGTTGGGTGGCCTACCCTGAGCTTGTTGACTGGTCAGTAACCTTTTGGGGACCAAAAGGTCTTATTGTGGGGAGGTGTGATCCGAAATCAGATCCATAACCCTGACAGGGCTTGAAAAATGCTCAAAAATGAAAGTGCTCAGAATCCGACGAAACCAACGCCATTACGTCCATCTCATCTTCCCTATTCTAGCAGTATACTTACTTTGTCAAACGGGTTCCGTATGCGAAATTTATCGCGTTCTGATTGGAAGCCCAAACAAGTAAAAAGTCAAGGTCAACTGGTCAAAAGTCAACGCTGATGACATCAGCATGTTGACTGTGCAAGAGATGACATGGAACTCTCTAGCTGATGGTGATTGGGCAGGTTCACTGACAAGGAAGACATGTGGCAGGCAACTAGACCAGTCAATAACTGACAAGTGTCATTAATTCGACAAATGGGGAGATGCCATGTGGCCCAGTCATGGGCAGCCACGTGGCACCCAGTCATCAGTTGAAGTGGCATGTTTCAAAAAATTGTTTTTAGGGTCCATGGGATTTGAACCCATGACCACCAACTAGCCCAACACCTTAAGAAATGGTCTTTTGCCAATACACCAAATTAATTTTTATGTTATGAAACCCACATTATGAAATATATTGTAAAGTATTGTATGGAGAGGGGCCAGCGCTTAGCCCTTTGGGCTAGCGCTTGGCCATATGAACCCATATGACCCTGTCAAGGGGGCGCATGCTCAGGAAAGGGGGATAGGCCCGATTTATAGTTATAAAGTGGGTTTTCTAACTGATTTTGGGTTTTTAATTAATGTTAAACCTATTTTTAATGGTTTTTATCCATTTTTGGGAGTTATTGGGAAGTTTTGGAGCGTAATTTTTGGGAGGAAGTTGGAGGTGATAAACCAACTTCCCAGCTATATAACCAAGGCCTTTTTGAGGCTAGAAGAGAGCATTGGGGGCATTCAGAGCAGAATTATGCTGAGGAGAAGCCAAACAAAAGCCATTTTGAGGCAAAGAAGCTTTTGAGGAGGAGATGTTGTTGGACCATTTCTGGGAGCTCCGGACGTCCGTTTTGCGTGCTGTTTTCTTTGCATGGTTCTAGATATCTGGATGAACATGACCAGATCAGTCTTGTAGCCATTTGGCATTGCAGTGATGTACTTTTGAGCATTTGAACATAAATAAAGAAGCCTCCCCCATAGAGAAAAAGGCCCGGAGACGTAGGCAAAGTTGTGCCGAACTCCGTTATCAATATACGTGTTATGGTTTGCTATATTTTATTGCATTTTAGATCTGCACATATGTATATGGCTGTTATAATTCCTCTTCTTTTCTCATTCTTCACTAAGTTTTCTCAAATGGTCAATTAACGCATGCAAAATTAAAACTCAACCATAGTCATTAAAAGATCCACCATGGACTCAAGCAATCATCAGACTATTTTTGATCTTCATGTAGATAAGAGGGGCTAATTGAAGTTGGAGCCTCTTAGAGTCAAGTGCCAATGAGGCTCTAGGATTGTCGACAGGTGGATGGCCATGGTATCGATACATATCCCTGATGATGGCTTATAATGTGTCTAGTATTTGTTTTTTCTACCTTAAAATTTCCATTGTGATTTTGTGCTCAAACTAATTGCTTGTTTCATACTTTTTAAATCCTTCCTTGCACCGATGAAAAGAGGATGGAAGAGTCGTGAGGGTAGATAAAGGAGATGTGATAGCAGACCAAAGTAACAAATTTAAAAAATCTACAGATCTAGGTGAGACGAACATCTCTGGCTTGAGCACTACATGTAGGTCCCTTGAAAGGAATGAAACATCATAGGAAAATTTCACTAAATAAGGAAGAGAGCATGACTGAATTGAGGAAGGAAGAATGGGATTCGAATGAGATATGGATTCTAAGCTTGCAGGTCGAAATACATCGGACCCTTGTTTCTGATAGCCGAATGTTAAAATGGAGAGTAAATTTCCTAAAACAATAGGGGAACTGTGTGTATTTTCCTTGTCATCCTTTCAACATGGGTGGAGAACTCATTGGAAAGCTACATGTGTTTTAATGATCCTAATATGGACAATATGAAGTGGATATTGTGAAGGTGCTTGTTCATCATATCCTTGAGTGATGATATATATATATCCCCCCTTTGCACCTTGACGATTGAAAAGTTGAGGAGAGACGACAATAAATTCAAGGACCAAGGTGAAACAAGGAAAAAATCATAACTTCTAAGCAGTCATGATCCATTATCTTAATTCAACCCATGACCCTTTCCTAAATGCTTGATTAATTAAATGTGACACTTTATATGAAACAATGACTAGTGTACCTCATGTGTGTTGGACCACCATCGTCTAATGAACCCTATTGATCAAGTGAAAGAGATGAGTGGAGAAATGATGAGAATCCATCTGAGCTTTTCATCAAAATCAAAGATTCTACATTTGTGCTTAGTTATGAACCAAATAAAAAAATGCACCGAGCACAAAATAACCATGAGTAGGTAAGTTTAAACAAAGTCATGATGAGATGTGTCCCCGTATGCTTGCTCTACCCATCTCCAAATAGGGTTGTGATAAGATGAAGGCTCATAAGGTTCATTCAAACACTTCAAAGAATGGTCACTATGGATTTTATCATTCCCCTAGGATCGAAATGAAATCACAAGAAATCTAAAGAATGCCTGAAGATTACCCAAGGATAATTTGGATCAAAAATGGGACATGAATTTAGATCTTAAGAAAAACAATTCTCCCAACTTAGGGCTTGTTGATATTCTATATTCGGCTAAAAATACATGCAACAAACCATATGTTGAAAACACCTTTCCCCCATAGATAATTTAGCGTCCAAAATATAATTCGCAATCATATCTTCAATGATATAGAAAGATGAGGAAAAATACGGCTAGAAATTTCCACTATGAAGTTATTGTTGTCCTCGGCCAATTATGGCCTCATAAGAATGTTCACTAAGATCTAAGCATAAAGGTGGCTGAAAATATTCTCCATAGAATAACTCCAAGTTCTCAAAAGAATATGTATCACACCTTCTAGGATATTGTTGGAAGTCATGATGAGAATATTGTAAAGTACTCTCCTAGATTGATCCAGGTGGATATTGGTGGCCACCCACCTTTTCCAGCTGGCTCAAAACAACTTTCTAGCAATTTTGATAATTTACTATTTTTAGCAGTTTTCGGGTCTTGAACTTCCGAAGTCGTTTTGAAGCCCTAAACGACGCTTTTTGGGGTAAGTTGCGGTTGCAAAATTTCATCATGAAAATTTGCACAACTTTTGTAGTTAGATAGATCTTTATAATGGGCTATCATGTGCCTAAAATGAAGATCGTATGCAAAAGTTACGACCCTGGGAGTTTGATGCACTAACTTACCCAAACGGGGCCCACATGACTTTTGGCGCTTCATCTCCTAAGGTTAGGTTTTTGGATGTTTAGGGTTTTTGAAACTCCTGTTTATTGTAAAAGGGCCTTGAGAGCCTCATTGTAATCTTCTTCTTACGAATGAGAATAGATGTCTCATCTCTTCTTAGAGATAAGCCACCACCATTCCAACAAGCTTTTTTTCCACTGCATTTTACAGTTTCAGCTTATTTCCTTATTGAATAGAAAACCAATTTTACTGTATCTCTGTTATTATGTGTTAAGAATTTTGTAGTAATCTGTAGTCATTTTATTCTGCTCATAAAATATGGATAAGTGTTATCAGATTGGTCTACTCCTTGTCGTCTTATTGCATGTCCCCAATGAGGTTGGAGTACAAAGAGTTGGGTCTCGAGCTTGTTTCTCTTGAGGAAAAAATCTCTCCCACACCTAAGCGACCTCTCATGGAAGCAGAAAATAAAGATGATGAGACAAGATATCCTTTCAAACTGTTGATTGAGGAAGCTCTCACGCAACAGAGGAATGCAATGATGGATAATTTTGTGTAAATCCTTCGGCGGCTACCAACATGCGACGCCTCTTCTTCGAGCGGAGGAATCGCCCCCATCAAGGTACAAATAAACTTCGATATTCCTATATTTGAAGTTAAGATAGATGCAGATGTTGTAGACAAGTGGTTGAATCTACTATAAGGGTATTTTTCTGTTCATAGCTTTTCGAATAGAGAAAATATTACTTTTGCGCTCCTCAAATCCATTCCCCATGTCAAAGATTGGTGGGAAACTTTTTGTGAACAAAATGAAACAGAGGAACCCTCATTATTTACAGTCACGACCACCTGAGAATCCTTCAGGGATGCTATTAAGGAACAATATTACCCTGTCGGAAGTTATGATGACTTGTATACCAAATGGACCACACTGCGGCAAGAAAGAGACCAAGCAGTAACAGATTTGACAAATATCTTCGATACGTTACGCACCAAGTTGGGTATCAAATATTTAGAGCAACATCTGGTGCTCAAGTATCGTGGTTCTTTGCATAGATGCATCTAGACTGAAATGAAATTTTTGGACATCTCATCCTTGGGCGCGGCCTATCGATATGTCGTCAAAATCGAGTGGAAGCTCAAACAAAAGACGCGACAATTTGGGCTGGGGAACCCCTCACAACAAAATCTAGGAAAGGGTGTCCCCAACCCATAGAAAAAAGGACAGAGCAAAGATGGATAGTATCAGGACAACTAGTCCAAGCCGCAAGCAAAGAAGGACACCAGAAGGAAAAAGAAAGATACTGGGAAGTAGTGCAACTTCCATAGGATCCCTTGGCATAACACTACTGACTATTGCTCAAAGAAGTCGCTGGTGGCCGAAGTGAAAGCCTATGAATCAAATGCGGGTTCTGAATCTAAGTCAGAACCAGAAAGGGGAAGACAGATCATTGGCATGGAACCTAGTGCCACCGTTTCTATCGCCAAGCTCCAGCAGGGCTAACCATATGAGCCAGAAGAAGGAGAGCACCTCTTCCATTCACAGATGTGGTTAAAAGGTACCCTGCTGCGCTTCATCGTTGATAGTGCTAGCCAGAAGAACCTCTTCTTAGCAGAGGTCATCAAGCGTCTCGCCTTGCTGACAATGCCGCACCCACAACCCTACACCATTGGATGGACCCGCCAAGGAAGTGATATCCGCGTCAGCCAACAGTTCTGAATATCATACGCCATCAAGCCCTTCAAAGATGAGGTATTATGTGATGTTTATCCTCTCAAAGTTTGTGATGTTCTTTTGGGCCAACCTTATTTATGGAAACGTCGTATTGTATATGATTCTAGGCCTTGTAGTGTTATTATTACTTTGAATGGAAAATTGTACAAGATACCCGAGGATGTCCCACCTAGTGCTATTTCCTTGATCTCTTCTAAGCAATGTGGGAAGGTCATCTCTTAGACGAGGAATTTTGTCTTCTTCGTGATTCGCTCTCAGAATGAGAGAAAGATCACAACCATAACCAACGTCTCCGCGGCCGACCTCTCCACACAATAGAAGCAAGTACATAAGGTCGTGGAAGAATAATTGGATATCTTCTCCTCACCTGCCGGGGTACCTGTGCACTGCCAGGTCAAGTACCCCATCGATCTCACCCTTGACGTACCACTGCCCAATGGGCCAGTCTATCACCTCTCTCTGTTAGAGAATGAGGAGATCAAGCAAAAGATCCAAGAATTGATCCACAAGGGGCACATTCGTCCCAAATCATAACCTTGCGGGAGCCCAATCGTGCTGGTACAGAAGAAAGATGGAACCTATCGACTTTCCATTGATTACCTGGCTCGAAATTAAATCACAGTCAGAAACCGGTACATGATTCCCTGAATCAACGACCTCCTTGATCAACTCACCGGGGCCAAATAATTCAGTAAGATTGATATTAAGTCTGGCTACCACCAGGTCCCGATAGAACAGACATATGTATGGAAGACCACCTTCAAGTCAAAGGAAGGCCTTTTTGAATGGTTTATCATGCCCTTTGGTCTGACAAATGCCCTAGCCACTTTCATGAGGATTATGAATGATATCCTGTGACCATTCACCAATACTTTTGTAGTGGTGTATCTGGATGACATTCTCATTTACAATGAGACTTGGGCCGAACACTTGCAGCATATTCAGCAGGTTCTGCACACCCTGCATCAGCACAAGCTATACGCCAACTTGGAAAAATGATCCTTCGCCATGGATAGGTTCCATTACCTAGGATACATCATTGATCAACATGGCGTACATCCAGCCAAGATCCAAGTCATCTGTGACTGGTCAGCCCCAACCACACTCACTGAGCTTTGAAGCTTCTTGGGCCTTGCCAATTTCTACCACAGGTTTGTGTTGGGATTCTTCCATATTGCATGGGCCCTCAACCAAATAACCAGGGGTGGTGGTAAGGCTACATTTGTGTGGGGCCGAACACAACAACAAGCGTTCGATGATTTGAAGCAACACTTGTGCACTTGTGTTCATGTTTAATATTTTAAGTTAAATAGTAGTAATAAATAAATCTAGTGATATATAAATTATTGAAATACAAAATTTACAAAAAACTATAGATACTTTAAAAACTGTTATAGAAACTAGATTTAGATTAAATAGTAGTAATAAATAAATCTACTCATATATAAATAAATAAATTATTGAAATACAAAATTAAAAAAAAAAACTATGTATACTTTAAAAGTGTTATAGAAATTGGATTTAAGTAAGAAGTTCCTCCAAGATATTTGTAAGTTGTGTATCCATGAAAAAACATCAGTCAATCCCTAGGAATAGTTTATTCATTGCTTTTGATTCTTTTCCTCGTCATAGATAATTATAAAAGGACAAAAAACACAATATTAGAGTGTCAAGGAAAAAAAGAAGAGTTGGAACTAATATCAAGGTAGTAAAGTTAGTTCCATCTTTATAGATATAAAAGATAATAACTTAAAAAAAAAATATTGATTTACAAAGTGATATAAGTAATAATAATGTGGAATTTCTTCTAAATTATTTATTACAATTAAATCTTATAATTTAAATAATAGTAATTTGGAATATATTTTAAAATATTTAATGTAAATTTCATTTAAAAAAAAAAGACAATAAGTATTTGTTGTGAGCTAATAAAAAAGGAAATATTTAATCTTAAAACAACTCCAAAGTCACATAAGTGGATTGAAAGAGGAAAGTAAAACAATCAACATTAATAAGATGATTGAAAAAGGAAAATAAAGATTAATGAAGTTTGAAAATTTTTGACATGAACACCTAAATGTAATTGTTGTAGTTTCATAGGAAAAATCACAATCATCTTTCTTTATGTGTTTCTCTTGTAATATTTAGATCTTCTTATGTAATAATATTTTTCTTTAAATGGCAAAAATAACAAATCTTTCATCACTCTTTTTGTAAAATTAGACATGCCAAGTAAACCTAACAAAACTTTGATTAGATAACATGAAGGGAGGTGCTTCTAGAATACGAGTGTGTAAGAATAAAATAAGAATAGAATTCTGAAAATCAAAATGTCAACTTGAATCCATTTTTATTTAGTCCATAATCCATTTTTATTTTGTATTGATGTTATTAATGTAGAAGCATCTTTCTCAGTATTGTTTATTCACTTAAATAAACTAAATATGTTCATATATAATTAATCTCTAATAGAAATTAATACTCTTATAACATTACCCAATCAAACCCTATCTAAAAGATGTAACACAATATTAATTAAATACATTATAACATTTAATTAGTAACTATTATTATAACAAACAAACATCAATAACTTAACCCTCATCATCAAAATAAAGTGGCTTCTGAAATTTGAACTCATCTAAAATAATATTTTTATCATAAACACACAATTTCTTTGTGCCTTGACTTGTTAAAAAAATAGACTTGTAAAAAACAAAAAAATAGGCATGTAGAAATTCTAAGCCGCTACAAAGATACATTTAATGGCTAACTCTTCATATTAAAAAAAGAATAATTATGTTGAAGACAGGATATATGCTGGAAACTGATATAATATCGAATAATTTTGTTGAAGACAGGGTGGAAACGGATATAATATCTTTCTCGCAACTAAAGAGTACTATGTTTAATGAATATAAATTTACTTATATTTAAAAAAATAATGGGGTTTCTGAAAATTTAATATTAAAAGATTAATTAATTTATCAATTATTATTTTTTAAAAATATATTTTAATAGTAAATTGCATAATTAAATTTAAAAGTTAATTTTCAATTTTTTAGAATTTTTAGGGGAGTATTTTCTTATAATTTTTATTGAAATTTTGTTAAAAACTGTTGAAATTTTTGATTGATTTAAGTGATTGAATCTATATAATTTTAAATTTCAGAGTTTTTTCAAGGTGTTGAATTCATTGAATTTATTTATGCATTCACAAATACAAATCAAATAACAGAAAATGGTGATTCACAAATATCTGTTTAACTGGATTCCAATAAAAATTTAGAAAATCGAATGTAAACTAAACACTAAACTAGTGAATACAAACCTATTTCAGACATCAGACGACACCACACAGGATTTCGGAATGGTGTTGATTTCAGTTTGTTGGAAGTCTTAAATTTGAACTGAATAATAATTTTAAAGCACATACCCATCAAATTTCGGATTTTAGAAAATAAGAATTTAGGCCAAAATTAACTTATAACCCTCAAAGCCTACATAACAATAAAACACAAAATGAATGAAAACAGAATAAATTATAGTTTCATGGACGAAAAAGGTTAAAAAACCCTAAGTCACAAAGAACAACGTTATGTACCTGTTGGTGATGATGGAGCGTCCAGCCATTTTCGATTCTCTTTGTCTGAATTCTCGACCGATGAGCACTTACAATCGTTGTTACCCAGCTGACCAAGCCATGCTCAATATAGTAATTCCTTCTTCCTATAATTACAAATTAATATTAAAAATTCATAAACCAGAAATCAAATTTTATTAGAAAAATTGATTTGCTAGGTGCATCAAATAAAATGGACTAAATTAGAATGACAAGCAAGAGGGCTTTGTGGCACTCAGATCATTTTAGCTTCCAAAAAATTCTGATGTGAGCTGCTAGATGAAAACAAAACCATCATGCTCTACATCTAGATATAATACTTCTAGGCTACCAACAATGCAACTAGGCGAGGGCGTCAAATTTAAAGGGCTGAGGCGAAGCAAATACCAGATAGTGTCCATGAAATATTTTTATGATAGATGCATATCTGTAATTGGATGCCATGTAGAAGATATCCACCTATTATAAAACAACAACTATGCTTTGAACAACAAACATCTCAGTTTTTTGTTCTCAAATGGGTAGAACTAGGGAGCTTCGAGCAGAGAAATGGATATAGACACAATGCAGAAAATGATAACGGCCGAGGGAATAGTGGCTGGGGCCATTCATACTCCCATAGTGGAATAGGGAATAGTAGCTGGGGCCATTATTTTTATAGGTTAATCTAAAGCACGCAGTAGTAATGGAAATTTCTCTGGCTCGGATTCATAGAATCAATAACAACAAATTTAACATTATTCCTGCCGCAAAATTTACCATCATAATAGAGGCCTCAAAAAGAAGCCAAATTAATCGTAACATGCAACATCTATTAAACACCTTAATACTTAGCAAATTGAATAACTTACGTGACTGGGCAAGAGCCAAACATGGTGACTGGAAGGTAACAAGCACGTGGTAATGACAATGCACGATAACTTCCACTATATACTGTCGGTCGAACCCTACACCTTTTTTTCTTTGCAGTCATTCGAACCCGACACCTTTTTTCTTTACATCCATATACTGTCAATCGAACTCCATACCTTTCTTCTTTGCATCCAAAGGTTTCTCTGACAGTTTCATCCCTCAGTGATCGAACACTCTCACAAACAAAATTACAGAACATACTCAAACAAACAGACAACACACAATTATACAATTATAGAACATCCACAAACAAACACACACCACACACATACAAGCACAATATACACAGAAAGGCATACACATAGACGCACAATATACACAGAAAGGAATACACACAGAGCGCTCCACGAGACAAACCTACACAGAGCATGCGAGCAGAACTCGATCTCCATCGAAATGGGATCTCCATGGAATTGAAAGAACATACAGAAATGAGTGATTGAGAAGAATGCATTTGCTTTATGCACAAACTGCTTGGTCAATCGATCAAGATCAAACAACTTCATACACCCGCTTGCTCGGTTGGATCTTGGCCTTTCAACCAAGTTTGTTAGAATCTGACGGCATAAAAATGCTTATGAAAAATTTTAAAATTCAGTTGCGATGCTTTTTGATTTTGTGAAATTGACGGCGATGCTTTTTGATTTTGTGAAATTGACGGCTTCAGAGAAAATTCAAAATTCTGTTGAAATGCTTTTTATTTTTGTGAGAATGATGCGTTTTTCTTTTGTGAGACTGATGGCACAAAAACATAGACGTTGCAGGTTGTGGTAGAACATAGTTCCGTCATTTTTATTGTTTTAGAACATAGTTCCGTCATACTAAATTTAGTGTTGTGCTTTTTTCTTTATCTAAATTTAGTGTTGTGTTTTTATTGTTTTACTAAATTTATTGTTGAGATATCTTCTTATCATTATTTTTTTAAATTGTAAACTACTACCAACTTATTGTGAACATTATGAGGACGTTTTTACCTTACATACATTATTACAATTAATGTCATAATATATTTTGAACTTTCATCTATTAACATTAAATTGAGTTATATTTCATTTATAATTGTTTAAACCTAATGTAGTGTAGATTTAAAAAGTTAAGTGATTATATTTGTTGTGATTATATTAAACTTTAAAAATATATATACTTTATATGTTTAAAAAACATAATTTAATTTATATATTAAAAGAGTTAAATGATTATATTTGTTTTCATGATATTGTATTTTAAAAATATAATTTATTATATTTAAATAATTAAATTTATTGTAAATGACTAATGAATTAAATGATTACAATTATTATTGATGAATTAAATGGTAATCATTAATATTGTTATTTTTAAAAATATATATTTTTAGAAAATTTAATAGTAAATATCTTCAATTAAAGGATGTGACTTCAAATTAATTATAATTACTAGTATTACTAGTCATTCAAATTAGTTTAATCATCATTGTTATTGTCACAACCTTACAAGATACCCAATCAGATCATGCAATCATTCACCACCTGAGGGCGTGTGGCACCGCAACAACTCTTATTTGGTTGCTTGGCACACCAAGAATACTTCGTCTATACTACACCTCTTAACCTAGAGCATACTCATACTCCATTCTAGGCTATCGGTGAGTATGCATCCACGAACATGAGAATCCAAGAGAACAACTGTGGAACAAAATGAGGACAAACACATAAATAGTGCGGGCAACACAAAACATGCCTAGCATGCAACTAAGTCTTTGTTATTGAAAAACAATTACAATATGAGCACTATTGGCTCAGTTTACAAATTCAACAAAGTCACACAGATCGCCTCATCTCACCACGACACTCAAGAACATATTTTTCACACCAAGACTCAATATTGTAACCATCTTCGCAACCACCTATGGTGCACCTTAGATGTGCCCACAACCGCATAGTTGTTGTCCCTCCATTTTCACAGAATTTCACCAAGCTAACATAGATTTCGTTTATGCATCACACATGCCTCCACAGACCTGGGTATTTTCAGACTTCCACAAAACCTCCCAAAACGTACAACTCTTGGCTACTTGTCTTCCATCTTGGAAACTCTACCTTAGTTCGTTGCATCAAACTTGCTCTCCAAATCTCTTGCCAAAATTCTCTATGTCCTCCTTTGGTTGTGCGCCCTTTATTTTATATGGAATGCAAGAGTCACTTGTGTGAAACATCACATCTCTTTGGTTCGTCATGCCCCTTTGCAAATCCACACTCAACTGAACGTCACACCCTTTTTTGGACCTAGTGTGTGCATCTAAGCCTGCGTGCCCATCAATCATTTGTCTCTTGGATCGATGCACCCGATCCTTAGTCACATGCCCCTTGCCTTGTGTGATCTTCTTGTGTCTATCGCTGTGACTCCTTGTGGATGTGTCAATGAGGTCGTTCAACCTCTTCAATGCACCCATGTTGTCGAGGGCAGATGAGTCCACTCCTTGGGCATGTTCCCAAGTTGCCCCACCCTTTCCCAAATGCAACCCAAGTCTCCATCAATCATTCCAAGGAATGTAAGGTGTGTGCCCCCTTTGTGTTGCATGTCACCATCGTGTGCCCAAGGTGCCCTTGATCACACCTAAATGTCTTCATTCGCCCAACCGATCGCTTACTTCCTTGTGCCCTTCATCTGTTCCATTTTCGAATCTTCTGAAGGAGCGTACATGCTCAGTGGAAATCATAGGAGACCCAACATCCTCCCCCACTCCAAGTTGTTTTCGTCCCCAAAAACATCTGTCAATATCTATGGCGTCTCCGACCCATATCTGGATCTCATCGCTTCTCAAGGATTATTGTCTCCTCAACTATTGTCATTAAGGAAACTCTCCTTAGGAAGTTCTTCAAAGTGTGACCAAGTGTTGGATGCTATTGACCCATGATGGCTTTGATACTTCGACTTTGTTGTTTGTGTGTCATGTACATCGGATCCTCTCAAGTTTCAAATTGGTTGGGTGATCAGTCCAACCATTGCGTTCATCACTAAAGAATGCACATCTCCACATCCAACAAACCTTTTTATGTCTATCTTGTCGTCATCTTGTCCAACTCCTCTTGGTCTTTTTGAGTCACCCACTACAGTCTCAACCTAGTCTTCTCATTTAGTCAAACCCCTTCGATTCTAGACAAGGTCTTGCCTCTTGCCTCAGTTTGGCAAGTCGCCTCTTCACCTAGAGCATAAATGTACTTCGTCCTAGGTTGTCGGCCAGTCCACACGAAGTATCCTTTGTGGTTCCAAGCAACCAAGTGAGAAACATCATTGTGTTGCACGACCTTAAGAGGTGCATGATCGCAAGGCACATTGTGGGGACATGGCAATTATCATATTAAAATTATATGTATATGTATATGTATATATATATCGCAAATACTCGAAAAAAAATTTATTAATAAAAAACGTGTATTCGAAGCTCACAATGGATGAGTATAAAGGAGGTTGCTCACCAATTAAAGGAGTTTCAAAAGGCCCATTGAGATATTTTGATTTAAACAATAGTCATTGGCTTAAAAAAAATATAGATATCCAAAGGAAAATTTTGAAACAACTGAACCTAGATAAGAAAATATATACTTCATAAGCTATACTAAATAAAGAATATCTCGAACTAGTTCAGATTCGGGCAGGCAGGGAGGGGGGGGTGGCTACATGTGTTGAGAGGCCTTTATGGGGCTTCACCATGGACTCAAGCAATCATCAGACTATTGTTGATCTTCATGTAGATAAGAGGGGCTAATTGAAGTTGGAGCCTCTTAGAGTTAGGTGCCAATAAGGCTCTAGGATTGTCGACGGGTGGATGGCCATGGTCTCGATACATATCCCTGATGATGGCTTATAATGTGTCTAGTATTTGTTTTTTCTACCTTAAAATTTCCATTGTGATTTTGTGCTCGAACTAATTGCTTGTTTCCTACTTTCCAAATCCTTCCTTGCACTGACGAAAAGAGGATGGAAGAGTCGTGAGGGTAGAGAAAGGAGATGTGATAGCAGACCAAAGTAACAAATTTAAAAAATCTACAGATCTAGGTGAGACGAACATGTCTAGCTTGAGCACTACATGTAGGTCCCTTGAAAGGATTGAAACATCATAGGACAATTTCACTAAATAAGGAAGAGAGCAAGGCTGAATTGAGGAAGAAAGAATGGGATTCAAATGAGATATGGATTCTAAGCTTGCAGGTCGAAATACATCGGACCCTCATTTCTGATAGCCGAATGGAAAAATGGAGATGAAATTTTCTGAAACAATAGGTGATAAAGAATTATCCCACCGTGCAACCGCAGAAACTACCTGAAGCATTCATGGGATGTCGTGTAGATGAGTTGGGGTGTGTAACAAGTAACTGCGTGTATTTTCCTTGTCATCCTTTCAATGTGGGTGGAGAACTCGTTGCAAAGCTCCATGTGTTTTAATGATCCTAATATGGACAATATGAAATGGATATTGTGAAGGTGCTTGTTCATCATATCCTCGAGTGATGATATATATATCTCCCCTTTTCACCTTGATGATTGAAATGTTGAGGAGAGATGGCAATAAATTCAAGGACCAAGGTGAAACAAGGAAAAAATCATAACTTCTAAGCAGTCATGATCCATTATCTGAATTCAACCCATGACCCTTTCTTAAATGCTTGATTAATTAAATGTGACACTTTATATGAAACAATGACTAGTGTACCTCATGTGTTGGACCACCATCATCTAATGAACCCTATTGATCAAGTTAAAGAGATGAGTGGAGAAATGATGAGAATCCATCTGAGCTTTTCATCAAAATCAAAGATTCTACATTTGTGCTTAGTTATGAACCAAATAAAAAAATGCACCAAGCACAAAATAACCATGAGTAGGTAAGTTTAAACAAATCCATGATGAGATGTGTCCCCATATGCTTGCTCTACCCATCTCCAAATATAGTTTTGATAAGATGAAGGCTCATAAGGTTCATTCAAACACTTCAAAGAATGGTCACTATGGATTTTATCATTCCCCTAGGATCGAAATGAAATCATAAAAAATATAAAGAATGCCTGAAGATTACCCAAGGATAATTTAGATCTTAAGAAAAATAATTCTCCCAACTTAGGGCTTGTTGATATTCTATATTCAGCTAAAAACACCTACAACAAACCATATGTTGAAAACACTTTTCCCCCATAGATAATTTAGTGTCCAAAATATAATTCGCAGTCATATCTTCAATGATATAGAAAGATGAGGAAAAATAAGGCTAAAGATTTCCACTATGAAGTTCTTGTTGTCCTCGGCCAATCGTGGCCTCATAAGAATGTTCACTAAGATCTGAGCATAAAGGTGGTTGAAAATATTCTCCATAGAATAACTCCAAGTGCTCAAAAGAATATGTATCACACCTTCTAGGATATTGTTGGAAGTCATGATGAGAATATTGTAAAGTACACTCCTAGATTGGTCCAGGTGGATATCGGTGGCCACCCACCTTTTCCAACTAGCTCAAAACAACTTTCTAGCAATTTTGATAATTTACTATTTTTAGCAGTTTTTGGGTCCTAAACTTCCGGAGTCGTTTTGAAGCCCTAAACGACGCTTTTTGGGGTAAGTTGCAGTCACAAAATTTCATCATGAAAATTTGCACAACTTTTGTAGTCAGATAGATCTTTCCAATGGGCTATCATGTGCCTAAAACGGAGACCATATGAAAAAGTTACGACCCCGAGAGGTTGATGCACTAACTTACCCAAACGAGGCCCACATGACTTTTGGCGCTTCATCTCCTAAGGTTAGGTTTTTGGATGTTTAGGGTTTTTGAAACTCCTGTTTATTGTAAAAAGGCCTTGAGAGCTTCATTGTAATCTTCTTCTTGCGAATGAGCATAGCTGTCACATCTCTTCTCAGAGATAAGCCACCACCATTCCAACAAGCTTGTTTTCCACTGCATTTTACAGTTTCAGCTTATTTCCTTATTGAATAGAAAACCAATTTTACTGTATCTCTGTTATTATGTGTTAAGAATTTGGTGATAATCTGTAGTCATTTCATTCTACTCATAAAATCCGGATAAGTAGTATCAGAGTGGTCTGCTCCTTATCATCTTAATGCATGTCCCCAACGAGGTCGAAGTACAAAGAGTTGGGTCTCGAGCTTGTTTCTCTTGAGGACAAAAGCTCTCACACACCTAAGCGACCTCTCATGGAAGGAGAAAAGAAAGATGATGGGATAGGAACGCAATGATGGATAATTTTCCGTAAATCCTTCGGCGGCTACCAACATGCGATGCCTCTTCTTCGAGCGGAGGCATCACCCCCATCAAGGTACAAATAATCTTCGATATTCCTATATTTGAAGGTCATATAGATGCAGATGTTGTAGACAAGTGGTTGAATCTACTATAAGGGTATTTTTTTGTTCATAGCTTTTCGAATAGAGAAAAGATTACTTTTGCACTCCTCAAAGCCATTCCCCATGTCAAAGATTGGTGGGAAACTTTTTGTGAGCAAAAGGAAACAGAGGAACCCTCATTATTTACAACCACGACCACCTGAGAATCCTTCAAGGATGCTATTAAGGAACAATACTACCCTGTCGGGAGTTATGATGACTTGTATACCAAATTCACCACAATGCGGCAAGATAGAGACCAAGCAGTGCCAGATTTCACAAATATCTTCGATACGTTACGCACCAAGTTGGGTTTCAAAGATTCAGAGTGACATCTGGTGCTCAATTACCGTGGTGCTCTGCATATATACGTCTAGACCAAACTGAAATTTCTAGACATCTCATCCTTGGGCACAGCCTACAGATATGCCGTCAAAATTGAGCGGAAGCTTAAACAAAAGACGCGACAATTTGGGCTAGGGAACCCCTCACAACAAAATCTAGGAAAGGGTGGCCCCAACCCACAGAAAAAAGGACAGAGCAAAGATGGACAGTATGAGGACAACCAGTCCAAGCCGCAAGCAAAGAAGGACACCAGAAGGAAAAAGAAAGATACTGGGAAGTGGTGTGACTTCCATAAGATCCTTTGGCATAACACTGTTGACTGTTGCTTAAGAATACTTCATCCGGACTGGACGATAACCTAGAACGAAGTACGTGTATGCTTTAGGTGAATAGGTGACTTGCCAAACTGAGGCAAGGGGAAAGACCTTGTCTAGAACGGAAGGGGTTCGACTAAGTGAGAAGAATAGGTTGACACTGTAGTGGGCGACTCAACAAGACCAAGAGGAGTTGGACAGGATGATGATGAGAAAAAAAGAAAAAGGTTTGTTGGATGTGGAGACGTGCATTCTTTAGTGATGTACGCAATAGTTGGATTGATCACCCAACCAATTTTAAACTTGAGAGGATCCAATCTACATGACACACAAACAACAGAGTCGAAGTAGTGAAACCATCATGGGTCAAGAGCATCCAACACTTGGGCACATTTTGAAGAACTTCCTAAGGAGAGTTTCCTTGATGACAATAGTTGAGGAGACAACAATCCTTGAGAGGTGATGAGATCTAGATATGGGGCAAAGACGCCATAGATATTGACAGATGTTGTTGGGGATGACGACAACTTGGAGTGGGGGAGGATGCAGGGTCTCCTATGATTCCCATCGATCACGTACGCTCCTTGGGAAGATTCGACGATGGAACGAATGAAGAGCATAAGGAAGGAAGTGATCGGTAGGGTGAATGAAGACATTTGGGTGTGAGCAAGGGCACCTTGGGCACACGATGGTGACATGCGACACCAAGGAGGCACACACCTTACTTGCGTTATAATGATTGACGAATACTTGGGTTGTGTTTGGGCAAGGGTGGGGCAACTTGGTAACATGCTCAAGGAGTGGATTTGTCTGCCCTCGGCAACATGCGCACACCAAAGAAGTTGGATGACCTCATCGACACATCCACCAGGAGTCATGACAATCGACACAAGAAGAGCGCACAAGGCAAGGGGCGCATGCCCAATGACGGGATACATCTTTCAAAGAGATGAATGATTGATGAGCGCACAGGCTTAGATGGACACATTGGGTCCACAAAAGGGTGTGTTGTTCAGTTGAGTGTGGATTTGCAAAGGGGCACAATGAACCAAAGAGATGTGATGTTCACGCGAGTGACTCTTGGAGTCCATATAAAAGCAAGGGCGCACAACCAAAAGAGGACATAGAGCATTTTGGCAAGAGGTTTGGAGAACAAGTATGAGGCAATGAACTAAGGTAGAGTTGCCAAGATGGAAGACAAGTAGCCAAGAGTTGGACGTTTTGGGAGGTTTTGGGGAAGTCTGAAAATGCCTAGGTCTGTGCAGGCATGTGTGATGCAGAACTGAAATCTATGTTAGCTTGGTGAAATTATGCAAAAATGAAGGGACAACAAGTCTGCGGTTGTGGGCACATCTAAAGTGCACCACAGGTAGTTGCGGAGACGGAAACAACAACGAGTCATGCTGTGACAAATATTTTCTTGAGTGTCATGGTGAGGTGAGGCGAGTTGTGTGACTTTGCTGAATTTGTAAATCGAGCCAATAGTGCTCATATTGTAACAATTTTGCAATAACAAAGACTTAGCCAGATGTTGGGCATGGTTTGTGTCGCCCACACTATTTATGTGTTTGTCTTTGTTTTGTTCTGCAATTGTTCTCTTGGATTCTCATGTTCATGGGTGCATGCTTAAAGAAGACTAAGTGTTAAACTGTGTTAACAATTGTCTAAGTAAGCAAGAGTTGCACTAGAGTAGGAGTGTGACTCGCCGGTAGCCTAGAATGAAGTAAGAGTATGCTCTAGGTGAAGAGGCATAGTCCGAACGAAGTATTTTTGGTGTGCCAAGCAACCAAATAAGAACTGTTGCGGTGTCGCACACCGTCAGGAGGTACATGATTACATGATCTGATCGGGTATACTATAGGATTGTGACAACAATAATGATGATTAAATTAATTTGAATGACTAGTAATTATAATTAATTTGAAGTCACATCCTTTAATTGAAAGTATTTACTCTTAAATTTTCTAAAAATATATATTTTTAAAAATAACAATATTAATGATTACCATTTAATTCATCAATAATAATTATAATCATTTAATTCATGAATCATTTACAATAAGTTTAATTGTTTAAATATAATAAATTATATTTTTAAAGTGCAATATCATGACAAAAAAATATAATCATTTAACTCTTTTAATATATAAATTATATTTTTTAAAGTATAATATCATCCCAACAAATATAATCACTTAACTTTTTAAATGTACACTACATTAGGTTTAAACAATTATAAATGAAATGTAACTCAATCTAATGTTAATAGATTAAAGTTCTAAATATATTATGTCTTCATAATATATTTAATGGTAAGAGCGTCTTCATAATGTCCTAGAGGAGATGACGGAGTGTGGAAAGTCACATGTTCGAGTGTTCACACTAAGTTAACTTGGTAATAGCTTACAATTTAAATAATAATAATAATAATAATAATAATAAGATATCTCAAAGTATTATAATTTTTAATTTTCATATTAATTTTAAAACATAAATTATTGTAGTGATGTTTTGGTCAAAATTCATTGAAAGTTGAAAAACACAACACTAAATTTAGTAAAACAATAAAAATGACTCCTCCTCATAGATCTCTCATAATTGAACTATGTTCTACCCCAACCTGCAACGTCTATGTTTTTGTGCCATCAGTCCCACAAAAGCAAAAAGCATCATTCTCACAAAAACAAAAAGCATTTCAACAGAATTTTGAATTTTGTGTGCAGCCATCAATTTCACAAAATCAAAAAGCATCGCAGCTGAATTTTTCATAAGCACTTTTATGCCGTCAGATTCTAACAAACTTAGTTGAATGGCCAAGATCCAACCGAGCAAGCGGGTGTATGAAGTTGTTTGATCTTGATCGATTGACCAAGAAGTTTGTGCATAAAGCAAATGCGTTCTTCTCAATCACTCATTTCTGTAAGTTCTTTCATTTCGATGGAGATCAAGTTCTGCTCGCATGCTCTGTGTATGTTTGTCCCATGGAGCGCTCTGTGTGTATGCATTTATGTGTGTATTGTGCTTCTATGTGTGTGGTGTGTGTTTGTTTGTGGATGTTCTGTAATTTTGTGGTGTGTGTTTGTTTGTGGATGTTCTATGTGTGTGTTGTCTGTTTGTTAGAGTATGTTCAGTAATTTTGTATTTTCTGATGCCTGTGAGAGTGTTTGATCACTGAGAGACAAAACTGGTAGAGAAATTTTTGGATGCAAAGAAAAAGGGTGTGAGGTTCGACTGACAGTATACAGTATATGGTCGAAGTTATCATGCATTATCATTACCACATGCTGGCTTTTAAAGACCTTCTAGTCACGTAAGTTATTCAAACTTCAAAGATGCTCCTGGCGTTCTTGCTATTCAATTTGGTGAGTATTAAGGTGTTTAACAGATGTTATGTGTTACGATTAATTTGACTTCTTTTTGAGGCCTCTAATATGATGGTAAATTTTGTTATTGATTCTATGAATCCGAGACACAGAAATTTCCATTACTACTGCATGCTTGAGATTAAACTGTAAAAATAATGGCCCCAGCCACTATTCCCTATTCCACTATGGGAGTACGAATGGCCCCAGCCACTATTCCCTCAGCCGTTGTCATTTTCTGCATTGTGTCTATATCCATCCCTCCTCTCGAAGCTCCCTGGTTCTACCCATTTCAGAATAAAAAACTGAGATGCTTGTTGTCCAAAGCATAGTTGTTTTGTTGTCCCTTCTACATGATGTCCAATTACAGATATGCATCTATCATAAAAATATTTAATGGACACTATCTGGTATTTGCTTCGCCTAGTTGCACTGTTGGTAGCCTAGAAGTATTATATGTAGATGTAGAGCATGATTGCTCTGTTTCCATCTAGCAGCTCACATCAGAATTTTTGGAAGCTAAAATGATCTCAGAGTGAGGCCCTCTCGCTTGTCATTCTAGTTTAGTAGGTTTTATTTGATTTATCTAGCAAATCAATTTTTCCAATAAAATTTGATTTCTTGTTTGTGAATTTCTAATATTAATTTGTAATTACAGGAAGAAGGAATTACTGTATTGGGCATGGTTTGGCCAGTTGGATAACAACAATTGCAAGTGCTCGTCAGTTGAGAATTCAGACAAAGAGAGTTGAAAATGGTAGGACGCTACATCATCACCAACAGGTAAATAAAGTTGTTATTTCTGGCTTAGGGTTTTTTAACCTTTTTCCTCTTCAATTTGGTGCTCTTCTCTGTTAAACTAGAACTTATGTTTTCATCCATGGTGCTCTTCTCCGTTAAACTAGAACTTCTGTTTTCATCCATTCTGGTTTTTAGTGTTATAATTTTAATGTTATAATTTTCTTAATGTAAAAATAGATTGATAGATAATCATTTTTAATCTAGAATCCCATACATATAGTATCTCCCTGAAACAAGTCGAAGAATATTTTCCTTTAGTTGTTTGGGCCTTCTGTCGTTTGTGCCGTTAGATTAGATTTATCTTGGCTGATACAGACGACGCCTACAGGAGAAGAGTGAGTGGCCTTCAAAAATGCCCAGATATTTCCAACTAACCTACAAATCTCCGTTACGGGCTTCCCGTCTGTACTCAATATAGTAAGATTATAGGAGCATTGATCCATAACAATATTCCATCCACGCTTGTCATTCTAATTTAATAGATTTTATTTGATGCATTGGCAAATCAATTTTTTCAATAAAATTTGATTTCTGATTTGTGAATTTCTAATAATCTGTAATTACAGAAGGAATTACTATATTAGGCATGACTTGGCTAGCTGGGTAACCACAAATGCAAGTGCTCATATGTTGAGAATTCAGAGAAAGAGAATAGAAAATGGTCGGACTCTGCATCATCACTAACAGGTAGATAACGTTGTCCTTTCTAGTTAAGGTTTTTTAATCCTTTSCTCTCCAATTTGGTGTTCTTCTCTGYTGRACTAGAATMTTTTCTATTTTGGTTTTGATTGTTAATTACAAGTTTTGAGTGTTATAGTTTCCTTAATTTAGTAGAGTTAGATTGACGGAACATCATTTTTTATACATAAACAATATCTCCCTAAATCAAGTTGACGAGTATTTTCCCTTAGTCGTTTGGGCCTTCTGCAGTCTGTGCCGTTTAGATTAGATTTAACGGTGGTTGAGACGAAGGACCCGACATGAGAAGAGTGTGGACGGCCCTAAAAAAAAATGCTCAAAATTTTCCAAGTGACCCATAAGGAATTATGAGCTTCCCGTCGGTGCATCTATAAAAAAAACTTGAACGATACAGCTTAAACTATGTCAATTGTATAAAGTAAATGTCATTGTACAAGTTTAAATTTCTGGAGGAGTCTATTCACACGCTCACTGATCAACCATCGCATTCGAATTCTTCAGTTAATTTTGGCCTAAATCCTTATTTCTGAAATTTTATCTGAATCTGCATTATTATTATTATTATTAGGTTCAAATTTATGAATTCCAATCAACTAAAATCAAAACCATTCCGAAATTCTGTCTGGTGCTGTCTGATGTCTGAAATAAGTTGAATTTTGTCTAGTGTTGTGTGATGTCTGAAATAAGTTTGCTTTCATTGGTTTGGCTAATCATATTGGTGATTCATTATTTTCTGTTAATTGATTTGCATTTTTGAATGCATAAATGGATTCAACATCTTGAAAAACTCTGAAACCTAAAATTATATAAACTCAATCACTTAAATTTAAAGTTCCAACAATTTTTAACAAAATTTCATTAAGAATTATAATAAAATAGGTCCATAATAATTTCATTAACACCGTATTTGCTTAGCCTAGTTGCATTGTTGGTAGCCTAGAAATATTATATCTAGATGTAGAGCATGATTGCTCTGTTGTCATCTAGCAGCTCACATCAGAATTTTTGGAAGCTAAAATGATCTCAGAGTGAGGCCCTCTCGCTTGTCATTTTAATTTAGTCGATTTTATTTGATTTATCTAGCAAATCAATTTTTCCAATAAAATTTGATTTCTGGTTTGTGAATTTCTAATATTAATTTGTAATTACAGGAAGAAGGAATTATTGTATTGGGCATGGCTTGGCCAGTTGGATAACAGCAATTGCAAGTGCTCATCGGTTGAGAATTTAGACAAAGAGAATCGAAAATGGCAGGATGCTCCATCATCACCAACACAAATAAAGTTGTTCTTTCTGGCTTAGGGTTTTTTAACCTTTTTCCTCTCCAATTTGATGCTCTTCTCCGTTAAACTAAAACTTTTGTTTTCATCCATCGTGCTCTTCTTTGTTAAACTAGAACTTTTGTTTTCATCCATTCTGGTTTTGATTGTTAGATGTAGGCTTTTAGTGTTATAATTTCCTTTTAAAAATAGATTGATAGAAAATCATTTTTAATCTAGAATCCCACACATATAGTATCTCCCTGAAACAAGTCAAAGAATCTTTTCCTTTAGTTGTTTGGGACTTCTATCATCTGTGTCATTAAATTAGATTTATCGTGGCTGATACAGACTACGCCTACAAGAGAAGAGTGGGTGGCCTTCAAAAATGCCCAGATATTTCCAACTGACCGACAAATCTCCGTTATGGGCTTCCCGTCTGTATTCAATATCCTAATATTATAGGAGCATTGATCCATAACAATATTCCATCAATAGTAAGATTAAGGCCCTCATGCTTGTCATTCTAATTTAATAGATTTTATTTGATGCATTGGAAAATCAATTTTTCCAATAAAATTTGATTTTTGATTTGTGAATTTTTAATAATATGTAATCACAAGAAGAAGGAATTACTATAATTGGCATGGCTTGGTGAGCTGAGTATCAGCAATTGCAAGTGCTCATCAGTTGAGAGCTGAGTATCAACAATTGCAATTGTTCATCGGTTGAGAAGAGAATTGAAAATGCATCATAACCAATAAGTAGATAACGTTGTTAAGGTTTTTTTGAATCCTTTCTTCTCCAATTTGGTGTTCTTCTCTGCTGAACTAGAATCTCTTCCATTTTGGTTTTGATTGTTAATGTAGGTTTTGTGTGTTATAGTTTCCTTAATTTAAAGTTAGATTAATAGGAGATCATTTTTTATCAGGGTCGTACATAAACAATATCTCCTGAAACAAGTTGATGAGCATTTTCCCTTAATCGTTTGGCTTTCTGCTGTTTAGATTAGATTTAATGGTGGTTGATATGGGGGAGCCAACACGAGAAGAGTGTGGACGGCCCTAAAAAAAATTGCCCAAAATTTTTCAAGTGACCCATAAGGGATTATGGGCTTCCCGTCAGTGCATCGATAAGGGATCATTTTAGATTAGATTAGATTAGATTATATTTAATGGTGGTTGAGACGGGGGAGCCAACACGAGAAGAGTGTGGACGGCCCTAAAAAAAA
>JASDQU011101273.1:0-12360 GCA_032191745.1 Picea mariana | reverse complement strand
AATGAAACCAAAGACAAAATGTGCAGAATGGATCCTGATGATGAAATATGATGAACGATGCAAGTCGGGCCCAATAAAACCCCTCAATATCTCCTAGACCCACTATTACCCCCATCTGGCTACTCTGACAAGCATCCCACTTTGTAACATAGTAACATCCAAAAATGGGGACATTATAGGACATCATAGAGAGTGGAAGTATGAGAGAACGTGGTGATGGGGTTAAGGTCATGAGGGGAGAGGGGAGTGGCAAGGAAAGAGGGTATGTCAGAAGGTTTTGGGAGAATTGTGAAGGGATGCACACAATTCACATCTCTTTTGCAAGAAGAGAATAAATCTTTCTTGTGATGAATCAACGTCGCTATAGGCCTTTGGCCACTCTATTCTTTTAGAGTTCTTGAAACTTCGGGTCTTTGACCATGGCAAGGCATTTTTCCCTTTAAAAAAAAGGTCAATTTTTCCGTTAAAAAAGGTGATTTCCGCTGCAAATTTTAAAGTTTAGAGTTTTGATTAATTAGGGTTGTATATATACCCATGCAGGGGTGCCCTTTCATAAGAGACATGACCGTTAGATAAGACATGTTTTTCATTATGATGTATTGATTATTATTATTTAATATTTATTTATTTATATCTATTTCTATATATTTATGTTCATAACATTTATTTCCTTAGTAGATTATATATACACCATCCTAAGATTGTAAACAGGGTATGTTGACCACCTATTTTGACTGGGGGGTCAACTCCATGTGCCATGAAGCTATGCACATGATGGTGTAACAAAGTTGAAGACTTACTGGTTCTACAAGGCATTTTTGGCTTCAACACTTCTTTTTGTAACTGGAATTTCTACTCTCCTATGTCGGATAATAATGTAATGGGTCTGCATGGGTCATGTTATCGCACAGTTTGTAGTTAGGATAAAATATGGATGAAAAGAGATCAAACTGGCATAACTGAACCAATCCCACCCACTGTCACCTTGATGGGAAGGTTCTTTCTATTTAGGGAGGTAAGGCCCAAGGGAGACGTCCCCGGTGACCTGGGGTTTTGAGAAGGCAAAGGGATTAGAAAGACTAAATGATAATAATCCCCCTCACAAGTCACCACCTGATCAGAAAGTCCGGCTTATAGCCAATAAATATAACCGGAAGTAGTAACCAAAAAGTATCCTTGCCCGATAACAAAGCAACAATAAAACTACATGTGCAAGCTTACTTGTTGGTTAGTACTTCATATAATCAATGAMTTTTCTGATAAATAAGCAATTGAGCAATAAATATTGACGAAGTCAATGTTTGTACAATAGCAACGATTACAATATCACTTCTCAATAAATGCTAAAKAAACTTRGCATTCAATGTAACAAATTAAYACTTCATAGATAATGCCTTAACCAACCATTCAATTGCTTTAAAAGTAAAACGATAGYTRCACAAAGGYGTTTATAGCACAAGAAAGGTGAYGRCAGCACTAGGGTTAGTAGGGCTATGTAGGCTAGGGTTAGTATAGTTAGGGTTTGTTCAAAGGTATTGGAAGTTGTATGATCAAGTTACTCAACACATGTGGCCTTAGATCAGTGTGTTCCTAGGGTATATGGAGTCAAAAGGAGGACGCAAAAGTTGAAGGATCAAATGATAATGGTAAAGACTAAGGACAAGAGAGTTAAACCTTGAGGTGTTGCTATGGCAAGGCCTCAAGGATGAAACCCTAGGGGAGAGAGGCTCACTTTGGTGTAGGGGAAATAGGCCTCAATGCTCTCTCCTCCGTCCTTAGCTCAATGACAAAATGGCTAGCTCAAAAGTTTGCATAAAACTAAGACAATAAGGTTTGCAAGTAACGTGTTGTTATGGCAAGGCTTTACCATGCAAACCCTAGGGAAAATCGGCTCACCAAGGTGTAGGGGAACTAGGCCTTGATGCGTTTTCTCCTTCTTAGCTCAACAAATAATAAAAATGGCCAGCATGGAAGAAGATGGATGGAGTGTTTCTATGGAAAGGCTCAATCCTCTTCAATAAGGTTTAGAAAGAAAGAATAGAGTGTTGCTAAGGCAAGGCTCTATCTCACTTTAGCAAATAAAATGGCTTAAAACCTTGGTAGGGACATGAGACAAGGACCTTCAATGTGTGCTTGTCACCTAGGGTTTAATTCGACAAATTATAACCATAAATGCAAGAAAAAAAATACTACAACCATTCAATTAAGAAGTTTTGCAGAAATTCACTTACATTTAACCAAGAAATCATATAGAAAACCCTAGTTGTAATACCTTCCACCAAGAGAAATGCCAAAATGCCAATAAAAGTCCAAAAATGTCTTCCTTCAACAAGTGTGCCTCACAATTTTAGCCAATAGCTCCAAAGATAGTGCAAATTTTAGACCTCACTAATGAGTGAGTCAAAGATGATGAAAAAATGAAGGTAAAAACCCTCAATTTATACAATATAATGACCTAATTTTACTTTTTAGGTAATAAAAAGGCCGACAAGGCCAAAATACTAAAATCATAATATTTTACATTAAATGTTTAAATTAAAACCCTAATCAAACACTATAAGGACGCCATCCCCTTTCTAGGGTGACGTTAGCCTCTTTGAGAGCAAATGCAGCCTCCTGAAGAAAAACGTTAGCCCTCCTTGGGCTTCTCCAAGCTGCCACACGTGCCAAACTACTCTGTCCATCTGCCAAAACACTCATGAAGAAAGTATGACGTCATGAACCTCCTGGGTGACGTCCTAGGCCTTCCAAGGCCAACATTCCACTGGAAAGGGCACAATTCCCCTAGGTGAAGCTCTGCCAGGGTGCCTCCGCATGAAGTCCTTCTTCTCTCTGGTGCAAACCCCTATGTCCTGTCTGTGCCCCCTACTGGGGTCTTAGCATCCATCCGGTGGGCTCTTTAGCCCCATGGAGGTCCGAACTGATCATCTCCCCATGTGTACCTATCCAACATGATACCTGTCCATCGGGTATGATCCTGCACATCAATAGTTACGCCCTCCATGGGCTCATCAGTCACAGAGATCATAGCAATGTCAATCACATCTCATCATCAATATTATTAAACATGTCCATAAAACCCCTATTACCCTAGTTAAAAGATCAAAGACATTATACAAGCTTGCAATACAAGTCTGGGGAAAGTGACAGGGTGTCCTATTGGGCTAGTGTCCACTGGAAAAGGAAAGTTCCTGGAAAAGACTAAGTCTAAGCCATGTAAGTGGGTGATGTGGATAAGGGATGTCCTGACAATGGGCACAATGAAAGCAGGGGAATGCAAAGCTTTACCTGTGGGTGCCTTTGTATAAGGCGAGCTGCACTTGTCCTAGATGCAATTGTTTCCAAGCCCATTCCTTCCTTTTATTATTTATTCTTATTGCTTTTTCTTCAAGAAGCTAATCAGAGGACATTGCCTTGGCGTGGTGACCAGTGGTGAAAGCGTTACCCACAAGTACTTTCACATAAATGAGAAGGCTGGCTCGTGATGAGACCCCCTTTCTCTTGGCCATGCAACCAAGAGTCACTACTCGGGCATGGTAACCAACTGCTAGTAGTGTCATACTGCTAAGTAACCATGGACCTAATAGGCTGTCTCGTGATGAGACCCCCATATCCTCTGACTAAGTCTTGTTTTATTATTTTTATGGGTCTCCCTTGTTTCTTGCTGAGAAGCCTTTTACTTCTTTCTCGAGGATCCCTGGGCGAAGCATCTCAAGGTTTTATTTTTAGGCTTTCATCTTTTGCCAGCTTGCTTTTACCTTCTGGGCCTTTAGCCCCTTCTTCCCACAAGGTAAGGTGCAACCCTCAAATGATTGGCCAACCCAATGCCTGGAAAATGAAATGGCATAGATGAGTGTGAGGTAGGATGAAAAAGTGGTAATATGAAAGGAGTGGATGATGGCTTTTCAGAAATCCCCCCAGTGGCAAACCAAAACCTACAGGCACATGCTTGCTAGGGAATCCTGTCATTCTTCCCAGACATGGTCAAGTGGACAAGT
Source organism: Picea mariana (assembly GCA_032191745.1). NCBI lineage: Eukaryota > Viridiplantae > Streptophyta > Pinopsida > Pinales > Pinaceae > Picea > Picea mariana. The sequence continues at coordinate 8,362 of JASDQU011101273.1, read as the reverse complement.
ATAAGATCCAAGCATTCGTTACAAATAAAAGGAATTAAATGGACATATTCAATGGTTTTGAGGATCATAGTGACACATACCATGATACCCAGACTCATTACCTCATGGAGCAAGAACCATCTCTGACACAAGACCAAGCCGATGATGATGGATGCTGCTGCTGGAAAAGCAGAGACGCTGAAAGGGAGAAAAGGTGGGCCCTTCAGGGCCATTCCTAAGTCAATCTGTCTCTCAATACTCCATCTCTAGGACCCGCGGGCCTCGAGACATAATCTCCTAGTTATCCCTAAAAGTGGGGATACCATCTGGCTCCAACTCGAGGACATGTGCTCATTGTAAAGAGCATGAGAACCTCAACATCTCTGGCATAACATGTTTACCTGCTTGATCTCAATATCAACTATTAGTAACCGATTGGGGTTGTTGTTCTTGATTTTATACTTAAGGATTTAAAATATAATGTCAAGGCATCCAAAAATAAAGAGGGTTTTAGATAAATGAAAAGGAAATCAGTTCTTTAGGAAAATAAGCTATGTCTGATTTCTGAGTTGTCTTTGTCTAGCTTCCAATCGTTCTTGGACGCTTATGTCCTATTCGATGGTTTCCCATGAACGTTCAAGTTCAACATAGGTGGTGGCAGTTTCTAAGATGGTATTAAACAAAGTTAAAGCGATGTTGGTCTGATCTGTGAGACCGGGCTCGATATTGGGTTGTCTTGCAATAGGTACAGTCATGGAGGAAAAGAAGGTTAAAAGATCTGTTGTTTTTACGCTTGTTGTTTCTATTTTAGATTATATGAGAAAAGTTCCTAAATTTGAATTAATAATATAACAATTTCAGAGGTCGTTTCCCGTATCTGAGTTAAATTGAAAATAATGAATGTGATGAAAGAAAACACAAATCTGTTTAAACAACGTGAGGCATCAATCATGGAAGAATCTCACTTTGTAACAGAAGAATAAATTAGACGAGAAACCTTTAATAAAGCATAAAGATATGGTGATCTAAATAATCCACAGGTCTTAGGTCTGCTAATAGGAAACACAAAGGAAAATCTTCAAACAATTAGATGACTAAATAACATATAACCACAGTAGATGTTGTACTAAGTTGTATTTAAAAATTCATCAAAGATATATAAGAAATGATGCTAAATATGAAAGAACAAAAGAACACATAACTCAGGATTGACGGAATATGGAGTCTCCGGTTTGCATTTGTCTTAATTATCGTGAAGGAGAAATTTCTCTGCTACAATCGGCCAGAAAAAATCCCTCTTTAATTCTTTTGAAAATATATTTATACAAAAGGTCACCAACCCTAGATGGTTGGTATTCTCCTAACTCCTAGGTGCTAACGGTTACAGAATACAAACTTGAACCGTTCGCTTGGTCACTTTTTATCTCTCTCATTCCGACAAAATGAGCATGCATATGTTACTTCATTATTTCTTTGAAGTATTTTCTTCGCTTGGTTTGAGACACTCGATGCACCTACTTAGAAGTTGGGCTAAAATTTTGGATGGCTCTGTCATATCCTTTGCCTCAAACAGATACAACTTCCTCTGAATTTTCGGCAACCTGTCTTCAATCCTTCTATCTTCAAACTTTATTGATTGTAACTATAAATTTGGCTTCACCATCCATCTATCCATTTGGGTAACGTCAACCTCTTTTAACTGCGAAATTTCAATCTGAGTTTCATTCAAGCTCTCTTTGATGTTCAGTTCATGCTTTATAACATTGATCTGTCCTAGTTGTCTAGAACAATCGTCATTTCCAATGCCTAGTGACTTTTTATCTAGCAAATCAAAAACCTCTTCACATTCTTCCTTTATTTCTTTGGCCATTTTCTTACTTTCGACTATATTTGCCTCCCATGCCTTTAGTATGATATCACCCCTAATTTGTTATGCAATAGTCAATCTGGGAATTATTGGTACCTCTTCTCTAGCCGAAAATACGACTGCCTTTTGAAAAGTGGCCCGGGCTGCTGTAGCTTCTTTTTCTTTGAAAGAAATGTTATCTAACGATTGATTTACTTCCCGRAAATGGTTTTGAATGATMTCTACTTTAGAAAACAGGCTTTTTTGTTCTGCTTCTAGCTTCTGATACACTTCYAGTGCCTGGGCTTGAAACACTGTTATATTTACAACCTGGATTTTAGTAGAACTCAATTTAGCTTGCAAYTGTCTTACTAATTCTTCTTACTGGATGACTTTCCCTTGAATCGCTTGCATCTTCTTATACATCTCATCTAGACTAGACCTGAGCAGTTGGATTTCCTGYTTGTCAACAACTCTGGCCTGTTCAAGTCCTTTATTTATTTCATCTCTAATATTATTCTTTGTATTCCTTATTTGACTTTGCAACTGAGCTATCATTTGATTACTCTGCTTCAGCCTTACTTTCAAATTATCAACTGAGATTAAGTTGGTCGTTGCAAAATCTCCCAAAGAGCCTTCTACCTATGTAGCAAAGTCTTCCTTTTCTAGATTTTGTCCATCCACAAGCACCCTGTGCTTTTTGACCATTGTACCTTCTTTTAGGTGCATTTCCTATTTCACTAAAACTTTCCTCTTCTTACTGAAAAAGAAGTCAGAGGAAGGTATTTCTTCAATAGAGATTGGGGTAAGATCACTTACGTATATAGCTTCAAGACGGGGAGTCCCAAAACTTGACTGTAAAGGAGTCAATGCTGTAATAGGACTGCCCAACTCTGTGAATTGTGTTCCTTCTGYTGTTTTGGGGGTATCAACAGGAATAGTTGATGATAAAGGAGAAGTCATTTGATTTGGTTTTAAAGGTGTCTTGGATTTAAACTCTGTTTCAAACCCTGGATGTTCTRTCTGCGAAGTTTCTAATCTTTGTGAAGACAATTCAGGATTCTTTGGGTTTTCCTTTGTAGTCCTTTTATCCAAAGACTTTGGTTCGAAACCTGGAGGTATACTTTCTTGTTCTGAAGGAGGGGTTATTGATTCTCCCTGTAGTATCTTGGGCAACCCACTTCTTCTGTGCTTTTGGAAAGCAAGAAAGTTGGCCTGTAGGTCAGGGGGTAACGCTTGGACTCTGTCTTGTATCTCCTCATAAGCTCCGATTCCTTTAATTATGTCATCACAGGGGGAGTCTTCATGCTCATATGTTTTGATATTGCAATGAGCTACATGATTTCCCACAATTTGATATGGATCATGCCTTCTGAGTTCAACATCCACCAGTTTAATGTCCTCTAATGCTGCAACTTCTACCTTGGAATGGCCAAAATTTAGCAGTGAAAACTTCCCAATCTGTAAAGGAAAAGATGGCCAGAATTTATTCTGAACTGCTTTTAACTCTTTGCCGATGCCTCCTGTTATTATTTGGTAAGCCACTTCTCTGCACTCCAGTCTGTCAGGAAGAAATTTTGGGAGAGCATGAGGGGGAATCGAACATCCGAAGACTCTGATATAAGATAAATTCTCTTCAATAAACCAATCTGCAATTTTTTTGAGGTTTCACATGATTTGCTCCGAAATCCGAGGGGGGTGGATAACCATACAATATTTGGTGCACAAGAATCACTACATAGTGATGGATTTCATAAAAGAAATCTTTTACTTTTTCTTCCCATAGTTTAGAGTGATAGAAATGGATGGGTTCTGCACAGGTTGGGTTCCAGCTTCAATTCATCAATGGAAAAGGGGTCATATAACAGATAGCGTCTATGACATAGACATACATATAAAACGATGTAGTTTGGCCTTTTGACTTTTCCATTTGGTACTCAACAATCTCCTTGGTTAGGTTATCTGATAGAATCTTATCTCGATTGAAAGTAAAACCCTCGGCTACCTCGTGCATAATTGACACCCATTCCGCCGAGAAATGGGTAGGGATTTTTCTCCCAAAAATTCTACATAACATCATAGATATATAGAACATATATTCATTTAACGATGCGGTGGCATAAACACCATGGGAATCAGCTCTAAATTTCGCTGGAACTCCCCACCATGTTTTAATTATATCTGGATAGGTTTGGTCCAATTGTGTACACTCCTTTCGTTGAAACTCTTCTACGAATTCAGAATTATAAATATATTTAGAATCAAGGGATAGCTTGTACATTACTTGAATGTGTTATGGCCTGAAAGAGCCGATGACGACCTTTTGATGATTTATGATGCTCCTGGTCTGCACATCGGTATTCATCAGAGACCAGTTTATCATGTCATTGTATGGCACGAGCTTCGACCGTGTAGCTATTTTATGAAATTCAACTTCTGCTATAACTCTAATTTTAGTTCCATTCTTATCAGTGTTTTCATCTTCAAAATCATCTGGGTGATTCCTAACCTCGTGTTCCAGGATTTCAAAAATCTACATCCAGGACCTGACTGAATCTACAGCGTGTGGTGTGGTATCAGACAGAACGTTCGAGTTCGGATTTGAGCCTTCACTAGCCTCATCACTCTTCTTCAAAGTTTTCATGGGTGCCATGATGCCTGCGATAAAAAGTGAGTACCTGTTACAGAAAAGAAGGCGTAAGCTTTCTCAAATACAACTTGCTAATTTGCTGAAAGTGAGAATGAAATTTGAAATAAAAAGTTCTTATTCATCCCTAGTCTGCCTTAATTTCGAGCGAGCTTCTACGGATGAGGAATTTATTTGTTTTAATGAGGAGAGTACGATTGGAGATATGTGCCTTACGCCATAAAATATTTTCGTTGAGCCATAATAAATGCTGCCCAATATTGGCGATTCAATACCGGGAGTTTTGGATGATAAATCATTGAGGAATCCCGAAATGTGAAAGTGCGAAAAATCAATTTATATCGTTAATTTTTGTTTAGATGTTATAATAATCATGCTTAAGCACTTAATAGATTTCGGGACTTCATGCTTTGGAGTTTTTTGGACGTGATGAATGATAATTCTTTGGTTCCCAGAAATGTGACTGGTTAACAATATATTAAGTATGTTTAAACTTTTAATTAATCGCAATTAAACGAGATTTTGTGACTTACACATCGGTATTTTGAGCTGTCGTTTGAGGTGGGATTCCCGAAAACAAAATTACGATAAGCCTGAATTACCATTAAACGTTCTTAATCATTCTTATTAACTTGGTTTAATTTATTTTAAATTAACTTTCCTTGACTTTGCGTATTGGGAATTTGGGGTTCATTGTAATGTCAAACTGCTTATATCCCAGAACCTCGAAACCCGAAACTTAAGAATTTTTTTTAATGTTTTGACCTTTTTTTAAACCAAAGGCAGCTCCATACTGCTAAGACCTTTAAACCATTGGATTGATCGGATGGATTTATTTAGACGGTGATTATCCAATTGCATTTTTTTATGCTCTTTTTTATTTAAACAAAAAGAGAAATTTTATTTTAGGCTAAGGTTTTAGGAAAATATAAAGTTTGTTTCAACATAGGTTCCATCTAGGGATCTCGTCTCCTTGTGGGACGAGAAAAACATGTAGACCGAGTGCCTTTATTGGGTAAATGGAATCATTATTGCAGTTCTGCGAAACACATTTTGGAAAAAACACAAAACGTGACTTTAAGGTTTCATCCTTAACTTTGAAGACTCTTCAAAACTAAAACATTCGGTGATCTCGAGTTAGGATTATAATAGTTTTCCTTTCCTAAAACTGACCTCGGATTTGTATAAGGTAATCAAAACAACCTTAATTGTTCTACCAGGTTTTATTTGATTTTGTTCGCATCAAGGTGAAGTAATTCCACTATTTTAAGTTAGGGAATCCCATAAACTTAGAATGTATATCTAGCCGAAAAGAGAAATAGTTACCAAAGCATCTCGTAATTCATGTATAACAACCTATCAGATATGTAGACATCACTTCACTACCAACGAGCCTGTTCAGTACCCCAGTGAAGTTATCAGATTTCCCATATTGAATTTCCTTTCACCACTTCAATTAGTATTTTAGCATTTAAATGCTGAGATGAGGGAAATCATTTAATGAATTTTCTTTCACCATCTATTTTGTTTCAAAATATGAAGTGGGGGCAATCAATCGGTATGTAATATACCCGTGAAAATATTTGTTTATGATTTAACAATAGAGGTCTGTCAACTCACTTTAATTGCTTTGAACTGATCCTCTCCTGACCTTCAAACATCCTTGCCTTTAGGGAAATTCTCAAGGGGAGTTATTATATTTTCCAGGGACTTTCTTTGAACGAAACTAATCAGTTTAATCTTGTTAGAATGACTAAGAGAGTTAAGATTCACCTAGACATACTTTCGGTTTAGCCAAAGTTAGAGGAACTATAAAACCTTTATCTATTCTCGTTTTGAAGGTTAGTTTATGAGTTTCCAAAGTTGAGGTGAGACTTTTCTCCTCCATGAAGCTTATGGGAAGATATCAAGGATCAGGTGAAGAAAAAGCTTGATCATAGACAGGGGAAAAGAAAGGGGTTTCATATATTCTGTTGTAGATATAATTACTCTTAACAAGCTTCTTACTCAACTCTTGAAAATTTTCCTTAAATTCTTTTTATTGCTTATTTTTCATATATATATATATATATATATATATATATTAACTTACTTCGTTCAAAGAAAAAAAAAATTACAATCAAAAGTTGCTTTTCATTTCTTTGATTAAAGTTTTAGTGATGATATTAGTAAACATAAGGTTATTGTCTTACTCATTTACATCTCCTGGAAAAATTTTACCCTGAATTTTTAAGACCGAAATTCATACCTTAGTAGTTGCTTATACTTCCAACCAAATAGACTGTTAATTTATTACCTTTTTTGGGAGACATTTAACGTGAGTATCCATACATGTCACCTTTTGATATTTCTAGTCTCTCGGCTTATCAACAAGTCTTCTGCAATAAGATAAACATGATAGCTGTCAGGAACTCTAGTACATTATAAACCTTCTTATTGCATTTTTTGACCTATTTTACACAAACACACACACACACACACACACACACACACACATATATATATATTTACAGTGAAAATAAAAACTTACCGAAAGAAAGGTAACTATAAAAAAAACATGAAAACAAACCGGTATGTACAATGAGAGTTCAGAAACATATTACTACATGAAGTGTTTGAGGTACTGTCCATTGATAGGGGCGTTAAGAATATTTCTGTCAAGATTTTCTAATAAAAACACATTCTTTCCCTCAGAGGCTGTAATTTTGTACGGGCTGCACCAGATCTGATCAAACTTACCATGTTTACCAACATCCTCATTTCTGGCTTCCCATTTTAGAACCAAATCACCAGGGAGGAATTCTTTGTCTTTAGCTTTTTGGTCAAATAAGGCTTTCATATTATCTTGATATCTCTGTAGTTTTTCATCTACTTCGGCCCTATTTTGCTGAACTTCAATTAGTTGGTTTATCCTCCTGGTAATGTCATTTGGCTCTTCTTTTTAGTCTTGCCAGAGTTTCATTACCGACAGCGCTAGATTTATCGGTAAAATGATGTCATCCCCATATACCATATGAAATGGAGACATTCCGATTGACCGTTTTGTGCTTATCCTGTTAGCCCATAAAGCATACTTTAAATGCACATTCCATGCTTTCTTATTTTCGGTCAGTACTTTCTTAATTATAGTGATCAAACTTTTGTTAGATGACTTAGCTAATCCATTACCCTGTGGATAGTAGGCTGTGGAGTGTCCTAGCACAATATTATATTTTTGGCAAAAGCTTATCATGGCCATGGACTTGAAGGCATGAGCATTATCAGTAACTATTTTTCAAGGACAGCCAAATCTTGATAGAATATTCTCCTCCAAAAAACTGATCACTACTGCGTCAGTTGCGTTTCACGTAGGAATAACTTCCACCCATTTAGTGAAATAGTCTGAAGTGGTTAGAATCCATTTGTGTTGAGCACTCAAGTGTGGATGGATTTCTCCAATAAAATCAAGACCCCATTGCTGAAATGGACCTTCAGTTTTAACTGGCACTAAAGGTAATGACGAGAATTTTTGCTTGCCTGTAAACAACTGACAAGGATTACAAGTTTTGACTTTAGTGCTTACATCAGTGAATAATTTCGGCCAGTAATATCCGGCTCTTAAGATTTTATAAGACGTTGCTCTCCAAGCATGATGTCCTCCACACACTCCTTCGTTGAATTCATCTATAACTTTTTCTGTTTCGGATTCGACTAAGCAGCTTAGCAAGAAACCCAGGGGATCCTTCCAATACAATTTACCATCTATAATACAATATTTTACAGAGTGTAACTTCAATGTCCTAGCTTTAGATGGGGTTAGTTCACTGGGGCACTGAAGGGTGTTAAGAACCAAACATCAATATAGCATAGAAAAACCTCAGGAAAAGTACTCAACGCCTTGAAAAAGATAT
>JASDQU011101272.1:12429-30785 GCA_032191745.1 Picea mariana | reverse complement strand
AGAGGATGGACAAATTATGTTTCTTTTTCCAAATATGTAAAATGAATATATTACAGTTTAATAAATACATTTTCCTATTATTATATATGGATTTATACTTTATCAAAAAATAGCCAAGACTTTATAAGGTTTTTTAATTCCCCAAGATTTTACAAGAGTTTATAAATTAGTGAAATATTCGCCAAGATTTTACAAGAGTATATAATTGACTAAAAGATTCGCAAAAAAATTATATATACATTGTATATTATTGACAAAATAGTCTTCAATTTTTCCTATGGATCATGGGGATTCACCCATTTATTATACATTTAAATTTAGGGGGGCTTCTTAAAATCACCCATGGTCTATCGTCGCTCTCTCTTAGAAAATGAGGAGATCAAGAGGTAGATCTAAGAACCTCTCCACAAGCGGCACATACGTCGTAGCTCATCGCCTTGTGGGAGCCCAATCATGCTGGTGCAGAAGAAAGACGGGACCTGGCAACTCTGCATTGATTACCGGGCCCTAAATAAAATCAAAGTCTGAAATCAGTACCAGATTCACTGAATCGACCACCTCCTTGATCAGCTCATGGGGGCCAAATATTTCAGTAAGATTGATCTGAAGTCTGGCTACCACCAGGTCCCAATAGAACAGACAGATGTATGGAAGACTACCTTCAATTCAAAAAAATGTCTTTTTGAATGGTTGGTCATGCCCTTTGGTTTGAAAAATGCTCCAACAACTTTTATGAGGATGATGGACGATATCCTACAACCTTTCACCAATACTTTTGTAGTGGTGTATCTGGATGACATCCTCATCTACAACAAGACTTGGGTGGAACACTTGCAACATATTCAGTAGGTTCTGCACACCCTGTGGCAACACAAACTATATGCAAACTTGGAAAAATACTCTTTCGCCATGGACATGGTCCATTACTTAGGCTACATCGTTGATAGACATGGTGTGCATGTGGATCTAGCCAAGATCCAGGTCATTCGTGACTTGCCAGCTCCAACCAAACTCACTGAACTTCAGAGATTCTTGGGCCTCGCCAATTTCTATTGCAAGTTCGTGTTGGGGTTCTCTCATATCACATGGGCCCTCAGCCAAGTAACTAGGGGTGGCGGTAAGGAAAAATTTGTGTGGGGTATGTCCCAACAAGCCTTCGATGACTTAAAGAATCGTTTGTGCTCATCCCAAGTACTTTCATTACCAGACTTGCAACATCCATTTGAGATCGAGACAGATGCTTCAGACTATGTTGTAGGCGTCGTTCTCACTCAACACTGCCACCCCGTGGCATATCATAGTGAGACACTATCAGATGTTGTCCGTAAGTACCCTACTTACGACAAATAAATGTACTCCATTGTGCAAACCTTCAGCCAGTGGAGACATTACATTCTTGGGAAGGAGACAATCATCCACACTGATCACAAGACATTACAGTTCATGCAGACCTGAGGAAAATTACAGAATGTTCACCATCAGAAGTGGTCCACATACTTACAACATTTCCACCTCAACATCAAGTATAAATTAGGAAGTACCAACCAAGTTGTTGATTGCCTCATCCGACCTCTAGTCACGGCACTCACCATGGTGTTAGAATCTTGCGGCCACGAGACCTCCGGATGGCCCGACCTCTACGAGATAGACCCTGACTTCTCCACCACCTACCAAATGTTGGGCGCGAACTCAGTGGTTACTAATTTCCATCTTCAATATGGGTTGTTGTGTCGTCTGGGCCATCTTTGTGTTCCATCAAGCAAGCACGAGAAGATGATTTGGGAAGCTCACTACAGTTGGGTGGCATGACACTTTGGCATCGAAAAGACAGTGGCAGTGCTGCAAAAACATTTCTACTGGTTGAAACTTTGACAGGATGTCTGCAAGTATATCACGTCCTACACCGCCTGCGCTATTGCCAAACCGACCACTAAGAAATAGGGCTTGTACACCCCTCTTCCTACTCCTGACAGGGCGTGGGAATACATATCAATGGACTACATGTCGGGCTCCCATCCACCAAGAGGGAAAATGACTTTTTTTTGTGGTTGTTGATCGCTTTTCCAAGATGGCGATTCTAGTCGCCTGCAAGAAGAACATCACAAGAGAAGCCACTGCCAAACTCTTCTTTGAACAAGTATGGTTACATTTTGGGATCCCGCAAACCATTATCTCAAACCGTGACAGTCGGTTCCTCAACACATTTTGGTCGAACCTCTAGTTACTATTGGATACCAAGCTCACCAAATCCACTGCCTTCCACCCCCAGACAGATGGCCAAACTAAGGTCATCAAATGGATGATCATACATATCCTGCGCATGTACAATTCAAAACACCCCCGCACATGGGATGAGAGTCTTCCCTATGTCTAGCATAGCTACAATCGAGCCCTGCATAGCTCAACTAGCCACAACCCCTTTCAGGTGGAGTTGGGATTCCAACCATTGGGCCCCATGGATGTTACACTACCCTTGGTGACCACCTCGACCGACTTGTCCACTGCTTGACCAGAAGCAAACAAATCCATCCGGTTCATTGAGCGGATCTAGCACATTATCCAACAGGTTCAGGATATTCTACAAAAGTCTAATGCCAAGTATAAGCAGTGCCATGATCAACATCGGGTGCCACATAAGTTTCAGGTGGGAGACAAAGATTGGTTGCACTTGCAGAAAGAATGCCTTACAAGGCCCCACTGGAAGCTTCACCCACTCCGTTATGGGTCATACACCATCACCAAGGCTATGGGTGAAATTATTTTGAGCTCAACATTCCCCCTTTCCTTGGCCTGCACCCAGTCTTCAACGTGGCTCTCCTTCGGCCATATTTCCCACCATTATTGGACACCTAAGAGATAGCAGAGCAGTTGACACCAACAGAGCTCAACCCTGACTGCATGCATCAGGAATCCAGTGATCATATTGTGGACACACAGATCAAGGGCACTCGACAACAAAGGATCCAACTTTATCGAGTCGTCAAAGTAGGGAAGCTCCTACACCAAGTTAAGTGGCTCACCTGGGGCCAAATCCAGCAGAAATTTCCTCATCTGATGGGGGAAATCAAAGAAATGGAAACCATTGATTCCTAAGGAGGGAGGATTGATCCAAGTGGATATCAGTGGCCCACCTTTTCCAACTCGCTCAAAACAATTTTCTAGCAATTTTGACAGTTTACTATTTTTAGCAGTTTTAACTTCCAGGGCCATTTTGAGGGCCTAAATGAAGTTTTTTCATGATCGAGCTTCTTGATAATAGATAAATGCATAATTCATCCCCCAAAATGAATCTCCTCGATGATACCTTTCCAATGGGCTATCGTGGGCCTAAAATGAAGATCGTATGCGAAAGTTACGACCCCGAGAAGTTGATGTACTGACTTACCCAAACGGNCCTAGGGTTAGGTTTTTGGATGTATAGGGTTTTTGACATTCTTGTTTATTGTAAAAATTCATTCAGAGCCTCATTGTAATCATCTTCTTGCGAATGAGTGCAACCGTCACATCTCTTCTCAGAGATAAGCCACCACCATTCCAGCAAGCTTGTTTTCCATTGCATTTTACAGTTTCAACTTATTTCGTTATTGAATAGAAAACCAATTTTAATGTATCTTTGTTATTCTGTGTTAAGCATATTTTAATAATCGGTATTCATTTCATTCTGCTCATAAAATCTGGATCAGAAGGCAAACCTCTTTTATGAGGGAATTGTATTGTGACTGTGGATTATTGTGAATATTGTATTCTGAGAGAGGATATTGTGAGAGAAAGAAGAGGAAGTTACAATGGGTGTGTTGTAGGTTGTATCCCTTCATTTTGTTGGATAATAATAAGGGAGGACCTGGAAATTTCTCTAGTGGACGTAGCCCACACTGGGTGAAACACGTATATTTGTGTCTCTATTGCATTGTGTATCTTTTTTGTTTTATTTCCGCATTTGTTTTATTTTATTGTTCTGCGATCCTATTTTTCTAAAAGATAGTGTTTTCACTTGCTTGTTCTTTCATTTTTGTACTTAAGTTTTTTTTGTAAATTTGAGTATTAAGCTAGTAATAATAAGTCTAGGATCTAAAGAAATAAACTAAATCATAAAATATTTAATAATATTGCAAGATCTGTTGTGACAAACTATTCTAGTGGAATATCCATGACAACTTACATATCACCACTAGTTTAAAATACCCCATAACTACCTTAATGTACCAAATAAAACTCTCATAAGAATAAAATCTTGGTTAATGGTAAAAAAAACTCTCTACACTATTAATTTAAGACCCTTTGCACACAATGACTATATAATATCAATAACATTTTGTTTCCACAGAAAAAAATCTTGACCTTGAACCTTAAGAGTAAAATCGCATTTGTCAGATGTTAACAACATTCATGTTCAAGCCTATAGCGGGCCAAATATATGACAAAAGGTGCCCTGGTAGTGGTATCATCACGATTAACTACAAAACCCCCTAAGGTTGTCAATCCATTTATATGACAAAAAGGTCCTCACCACAAGGATCTACAAACTTTCCACCGTTACAAAGTTGAAACAAATTAAGGACATTCCAATCATTTACAACAAGAGAATAATAAATTCCTCTATATAACAATCCTCTTATACAATATTCTTTAAAAGATAACAAAAAATAGTCTGAGATGAGAAACAATATAAAAAAAAACAATGTGCACTTAGTTTAAAAGGTGGAGTCGTGATGAAATTTTGGGTAGATCTTTTCCTTATCTTCCAATATAATCCACTCCCCTCAAGCTAGAAGGAGGCCTTCCTTCGAAAAATTGTTCGCAACCTGATTCCTCTCTTTGTATATATGATTGAAGGAAATTTAAATTAAAGTATCCTTCAAAGCCCGAATATCATCAAAGAGTAGTTGGAGAGTAAAGCTTCTTAACATAAATTCCTTTTTAAACCATTTTATCACAAGGAGTGAATCTCCAAATATCTAAATGTTTGATTAACCACTTTTTGTTGTAATTATGAGGATCAACTTCAATGCCATCATTTATAAAAAAATATTTGACCCTTGGCCAATGTTCACTTTCAAATGGAGTGAGTATATTAGATAAGTAAAGGATCTCCCCACCCCTCCCAGAAGAGGGTCTTTGAGATGCTACATCAAAGTATGCATAGGCCCCTCTTTTATCAAGAATTTCCTCCTACACAACTCTTTGCATTTTTGTAGGTTTGGAATGACAATAAGAACCTAGTATGTTCATACCTTGTACAACACATGACAAAGGACGGATTTATTTATCTCCAAATATCTTGACATTCCTTGCCAACCGGATGTTCCACACCACAATTAAAAGAAAATATCTAAACCCGTTGGTGGTCGCATTTTAACACTATTCATTGAGTCCTTCAAATGTGTCCCCTATCCAAATTCTATTCAAACCTAAGCATCACTCTATCTCTACCCAAACATGTTGAGCAAAGGCACTAGACATAATAAGATGGTCGTTAGATTCATTATTGTAGAGACTGCACCACCTAGGTCCAAAAATATTCCTCTTTTGTAGTTTGTCCTATATAATTATCTTATTATTTAGAAGAAACCACATAGAAATGCATGCATGGGTGGACACTTAAATTTCTAGACATTCTTCCACCATCATTTTGGTGGCTCCAAATATCCCTGAGCAACCAATGCCTTATAGCCCTCCTTAGGTGTATATTTCTCCATTGAGATTTAGAGACCAAACCAAGACATCATCTTCATCCTTGATATAAACAAACCTAGCTCTAACAATTCCAATGTTTCTATTCAAGTAAAACCCCAAATCTCGATGCTAAATCGTCATTAGATGAGAATTTGCTATCTATGACAAATTTGGGATTCCTCTAATTAAACAATAAATCAATTTTATATCAAGGTTGCTATGTATATTTTAGACCTTATGATGATATTACTCAGAACGGTCAAGTATAAAGCCAAGACCTTTTCTTATCATTGCAAAAAGTATGATGCATATTAAACCATTATGATGAGTCGTTCATAAAAAATTATGATGAGTCGTTCTTGCAAAAATTCACATTTTTTTCATCCCATCCATCTTTTGTCCAACTAATGGGGTGCATGGATTTCTATAATAGTTTTGGTCAAACTCCATAGAATAATGATAACAAATTCATTTATGTCTCTCAATATAAATATTGTACATATTAAGAGAAGGATTGTATATGGTAACTATGACGAAAGAAGAAGAACAATTTAATAGTATAGGCATGTTAAAGGGTTTATAGAATACTTTAATATCATAACCATGACAAGAGATTTATAAAATAATTTAATATTATAGCCTTCATTTATGTCACCCAATATAAATATTGAATGTATTAACAAAAGGATTGTATATGGTAACTATGACGAAAGAAGAAGAATTATTTAATATTATAGGCATGTTAAAGGGTTTACACAATACTTTAATATCATAACCCTTATAAGGGATTTATAAAATAATTTAATATTATAGCCATGTTAAGGGATTTTGAACATGGGTTTATAGAATAATTTAATATTGTAGCCATGTTAAAGGGTTTTGGTTTGATTGTTAAGCTGAGTGGTTTTGAACATGGGGTTATAAAATAATTTAAGATTATAACTATGTTAAGGGTTTTGGTTTTGATTGTTAAGTGGAGTGAGGTTTTAAACATGGTTTATAGAATAATTTAGTCTAATAATAATAGTAGTAGTAGTAATAATTTAATTTTAAGGTCACAACCAAGTTAGATATCAAATTGGTGTATGATACCTCTTGTTTGTGGGGTAAGGGACTCCCTCGGTGTAGCGATTGATTGTTAAAGTCTTGGGAGGTGTATATACCCTACCCCTCTCTGGATTTGATCATGTGAACTCCTAGGAGGAAACATGTGTTATTAACAATTAGGCTCACTCAATTTGTTAACCATGTTAAAGGGAGTGGTGATATAAATCTAGCTTAGCTAACTTATACAAGATTGATCTAGTAGTCTCCTAGTTTGTACAAACAAAAGTTTATGTAATTTTTTGAAAAGGAGAGGTATTATTTTTATCCATAATCAACCATAAATAGTACAAAAATTGTAGTCATTTTCATTTCAGTTGTAGCAGACCACATTCATGCACTGCATAGTATTCATGATAAGTATAGAAAAGAAAATTTTAACATATTTTTCATTAGCTTAAAACTAAGGTTCATGAAAATATTCTATGGAGTGATCTTGGAGATTTTCCAGGTTCATTTTTCTAATGCCAATCCAGCTTTGGATAGTCTCCACTTCTTTGTTCCTGCTCCTGTACAGATGTTCAAATGTGCTGTGAGAGAAAGTTGTGATGTTGCACTTGATGTATTGAAATAAAGGTTGTAAAGTGAAGTTCTGCAAAGTGAAGGCACATTTCATCCATTGTATAACCAACATAGAATCCCCATAAATTTTAAGGTGGGAAATGTTTTTTTCCCAAACCAAACATAGGATGAGTTTGAGGGCCAATAAATCACAAAAAATATTTCGTTTGTTTCCTATGCAAACATAAAAAGAGATGTTTTGGTCCTCCAATAGGTGAAGAATACCTCCCACTCCATCCCTTGTAGGGTTCCCTTGAGAGGCTCCATCAAAGTAAGCCTAGGGCATGTCCTTGTTTGCTGTTTGTGGGAGTTGTGTATAGGGGAGTGTGAGGTTAATTGTTGAGTGAAAGTAGAGAGTATGTTAAAAAAATTCATGGCACACTGTAGATGGATGATTTTTTTATCTTCAAATAACATAGAGTTTCTAGCTAACCAAATTCCCCATGCCGTAATGAGAGGGAGGGCTTTGAATTTTGAAGTTTCAGTGTTTGAGCTCCATTTTTTAAGAGCCTCATCTATTGTTGAGCCATTCATGTCTTTTTTATCGATATGACTTTGTTTTCTTCTCTCCAGACATCTTTGGTGTAATTGCAAGAAAATATCAAGTGTGGGTTTGCTTCAAAGTCTATGTTACACATGTACCATCTTCCAGGCCCTTCGAAACTTCTCTTTTGGAGAATGTCGCAAGGGATTTTTTATTTAAGAGGAGCCACATGAAGATTTTTTTTTCTTTTTTCTAGGCATTTGAACTTCCAGATCTTTTTCCACCACCAAACCTAGGCTCTTCGTTGTCCCCCTACGCTATAGATTTATACCGAATTTTTGGCTCATAATTCTAGTGGGATTCTGGGACCAAACAAGTTGATCTTCTTCCTTTTTTAAGTTCACAAAGGATTGCAAAATTTTTTGAGTATAATTATCCAACTATCTGCATCTTCTCTAAGTCCAATCTTCCTCCACGAGATCCAGTATTGTTGTCGTGTATCTCGAAATCCTTGGGAAATATGTCTTAGAGTTTGGAAACCCTTGATTTTGATTTGTTCGATTAGATGGTCATGTTTATGAGCTTCCTTGCATCCACTCCAAGGTTCTAAGCCTATAAGTACTTCTCCCCTACCAATTTTCCAAACTAACTAGTTTCCAAATCAGGAAAGTTGATAGGATGGATTTCTAGATGATGGATGCATTTTGAAACTTTTTATGGGGCTTGCAGATCCAATCCTCTATAGATTCATGTGGGTTATATTTGAATTTTGTGACTAGTTCCTAATGCCCCAACCTTTATGCATTATTTCTTGCAAGATCCTTTGAGAACAAAAATATAATATGTAGCCCCCATCCACCTAGTGATTTTGGGACAATGATCCTTTTCCAAGAGGCTAGCACAAATTTATTCTTTCCTACTTCCCCAAATTAAAGGAAATGAAAGCAAAGTTGTCTTCTTTTGTCAAATATGCCTTTTAATATCCATGCTAGTAACATCCAATAAACAAGGATCATGGTTTCAAGAACTATTTTAACCAATATCAATTTTCCTCCCTAAGATAACTAGTCGTTATACCAGATGTTTAACTTCTTCTCCAACTTTTCCAAAAACCATAACCAACTTGATTTATTGTATTGATTTTCTTTCAAGTGAAAACCTAGATATTTGAGCCCAGTATTAATGTACCATTATGATTTCATTAATACCACTATAAGGTTGTATGATTCTATTGTTGATTATTCTACAATGAATTTATGGTTCTTATTATGTCTTTCTCATCTGACATGTTTTGATTTGGTAGGTAGGATATTGTGAATGGTGGTGTTCTAATAGAATTTTCTTCTTTGCACCTATGTTTATGCTTATTTGTTTCTGTATTTCTTAAAGAAATTTATGTTTCAAAAATATCTATAAGAACATATAACTAATATTTTATCCATTGGTTAAAATTTGCTTGTAGCTAGGATAGGTTAGATTAGTTTGCATGTTGCACATAGGACAATAGTGTATTGCACTCTACATCCCATAACCATCCCCTCATCTAAGGTAATGTTTGTCGAGTTAGAATCTAGATGGGTCTCCTATATTGAATAGTGTGAGGTCTACTTGGGACCTTACACCGAGGAAAAACCTTGTCTATTAAAGTGCACTTTTCCCACATCAACATGTGCATTGTTGTTGATTAATTCTTAAATATGGTGATATTCTTTCTCTACGATAACATTTAATTAGTGTAATACATGGAAAAACACTTCTTCACTCGCATCTAGGTTAATTTCAAGAAGCCTACATCCATTGTCAACAATAAAGATACTAAATTCATCTCCAACTTTTGGAAATCTCTTTGGGAAATTCTTGACACAAGTTTTGAAATGTTAATAACCTTTCATTCCTAGAATAACAAACAAATTCTCAACCATTACCTTGTGCATTTTCTTCACAAGTATAATAATAGAACCTATGCACTTGGGGTGAAAATTTTGTTTTCATAGAACACAATTATAATCACACTTAACACAATGTGTAACACTGTAGCCCATTCAAAATTTATTTTGGATTTCAACCTACAATTCCTATGTACATCACCCATCCAACTCAACCAATGGTAGGCATTGCAAATCTACACATAAAGAGATTGACAAAGAAATCCATTTCATTGAGTAAATCTAGAATGTTTTATGCCAAGTGGATGTCAATTTGTAACAAACCTTGGATAAGCCTTAAACAATGCCATGATAAGCATTCCATCTTGCACAATTTCATAGTTAGTGAGAAATTTTTGCTTCACATCTAGAAGGAAAGGTTTGTACGCCCACCTTGTAAGATCATGTCACTAGGATATAGAAAATACACCATCATTGAGAAAGGTGGTGACAATGCCTTCAATCTTGTTGTGCCACCATACCATGGGATGCATCAAATTTTCAATATAGAGCTCATGCAACCTTATATTCATCTAGTACATGAGCAAGTCCAACACAATGGCAACCTCTAGTCAACATTGGCCCAGAATTTGGTGCATCAACACCTCATGATTAGGGCATTTACACGAAGATACATCACACTCACTACATGGATACAAATCTCTTAAAAAATGTCAAATAAGTTTAGTTTCTTGCACAAACCAAGTACTTAAACTTTAGCATGTACAACATGAGTTTCCTCATTTATTGGACAACATATGGATGTTTTATTCTTCAATAAAGAACAATAGTAAATATGCATTAGTTAATAGATATATAACTCATTTACATTTTCCAATCCAATAACTAGTTTGTGGCCAATGTCTTCTCTTTTCTAAGACAAAGGAGTTAACCCTACTAATATAAATACTAATGGGATTTGACTACTCTTTGATAGGTAAGGCCAGTAATTGTTATCTAACTCTACAAAACTAAAAGTAAATTTCTACTAAAATGGGAGTCCAAATCTAAGGCACTATCACTATGCAATCTAGGGACTTGATAAACTATACACATTGCTAATATACTTTGAAGACTAAACCAAAACTTGATCATTCCATGATATCCTACCATGTATTTGTTGTTTAGTTCTCTACTGAATTGTCACTAAATATTTTTGAAAGGGTGTCGATCTCTGCATAGTCAAAGACTTCCATTTTCTCCTCATATTTCTCCAAGGCTTGTGTTTACTATACCTTCAAGTAATTTCTTGAGTATTTTGACTACTCTACTTTACACAAGATTCTTAAACAAATAAAAGTCCATAGTTAACATATTTGTCTTTGCTTTTATAATTTTGTATTCTTTATATAAGTAGAATATCCATCCTTATGTACAAACTAGAATAGGAACTTGAAAATTTGATGAGTTGCATGCTTCAATGCATATAGAATAGTAGTTGAAACAATTCACAACTTAAAGTAGTGTTACACTTAGCAAATGTTTGAACTTCCAAAATCAGATTTCAAACTAGGAATAAAAAAGAGTCTCAACTTATGAATACAACAAAAGAGAGTTCACTTATAATTAAAGTCCTATATTAATAGTTTAAAGAAAGTCATAACTTAATTTTCAAAAGGAAAATGCATTTATCAATTTAAATTAAGTGTCTTTCTATAAGCATAGTCTTAGCTTAACAAAAAGGTAATTTGAGGTTAAAGTTTCAATTCAATCTTTTTCCTTTTTACAAAGTAATTTTTAGAATTATAACTTCTAGAATTATAATTTCTTTTAGATATTAAAGTCATAGAATTATAATTTCCTTCCTTCTCTATCAAATATGAGCCTTACTTTTATAATGGAAAATTTTAATATTTTAATATGCTTAATATATTTATTTTTGTTGTTTCCCAATAAACATTGAAGTAGAAATATAATTTCTTTTAGATATTAAAGTCTTAGAATTATAATTTCCTTCCCCCTCTACCAAAAATGATCCTTACTTTTATAATGGAAAAATTTAATATTTTAATATACTTAATATATTATTTTTTCTGTTTCCCAATAAACATAAACATTGAAGTAAAAAGCAATTGACATTAAAAATAGTAAATTTATCTATTGTCATACCTAACCCACTTATGGTTAATAAGGATCCCAACATTATGTAACCATAAGGATTCCAACAATTTCAAAAGGTTAAAAATACCACATTGTTGGGGAATTGAATTCAATATTCTTGACCAACCAATTTTCTACTCTACAAATCATCAAAATACCACAAACATTGTTAAATATTTCTTCCTCAACATACTTATCTTTACATCAATACTCTATAAGTTCTTTCCAAATTAAAATGCAATGGAATCGATGATAGTGTTTGAAATCCTTATATGATGATAACTCTTTTTCCTTGTTCGTTTTTTTTCTCAATTAGGACTTTATGTTTGGTGAAAGGGACCTATGAGGGTTCTATATTTAAATTACTTACAAAGAACTTTTTAATATGCAATAGAAACAAAGCAGGATGATGAACGTTGGCCTCCATTTTTACTGATATTGTTGTTGCCCTCCATTTTAAAGAGACGGAAGCTCTCTAAAATTTGCGTATCTGTTAGTTGTCAACACACGTTATTCTTCAGTAAAAGGCAAAAGAATAGACAACTGGATTGACCACGCAGCTCCATTAAATAAACATTCACTTTCTCGTTTATGTAGACTTCTTTGTGTGTTATCAAGTGTGCCCATCAATGTGGGACAATATTAATTTCTTCATATTATATGTTCCATGTTGGACAATATTTAACATTTTCAATCCTACAGAAGCTCCACCAGATGAGTTTTCAAATTCGTCCAAAATAATGTAGTGAGATTCTTGGATCGAAAGCATATTGCGATATCATATGCTCCAAGTTGGACACTATTTGACATCTTAAATTATTCTCCCCAGGCTCCACCAAATGAGTTTTCAAAGTGGTCCAAAAGAATGTAGTCAGATTCTTAGATAAAAAACATAATGCAATAATAATAATTAGGTTGGGAAACAGCCAATTATTGCAATGAAATCTTACATGTACTCATCCAATTATTTCACTGAAATCTTAGTTGTATACATTCATTTTCACATCCAATTGAACAACAATTGATTTGGTATAATAAAGATTTAGCAGACACCATGCTTCTCCAAGGAAAGTAGCACCAAGCCACAACAACATTTGTAAATTGGATTGATTTTTCTGTGCACAAGCTTGATTTATATCATATTCATGAACGGGTGTAGGAGATACATATTCCTTCCCTTCGTCTCATTCTTACATGAACATAATACTTCAACTGCAACTCTCATTTCTCTCTCAACAAGGCCCCCACTGCAGTATATCCATGATATGTGAACGAGATTGGTATTCCTTCAAATAGTTTGTTAATTGGGTAGTATTATCGATGAACTGGTGAAGAGGTTCAAATATAAACTTGTGGTTATAACGAGAGTTGCAACAAATGTAATTGCATGTAAAATAAATTGTAACAATAACAATAAAACACCCCCGAATGGGGTGACTGATCGAGGGCCTCATGCCTCTGCCACTTGACAACTATCTTGTCGGCCTTCACACAACTCATGGGATGGTACGGGCTAGGACGAAGAGGTTCATTGCGTGGTATGTGAGGTCGATGTGAGTTTAATGACGATCATGAAGGAAGGTGGAAGGGTTTTTCATTATTTCAGTGCCCTCTTGCTTCTGATGGTAAGTACTCATGTTTTCTGGTTATTCTTTAAGGCAATGTTCATTAGGCATATAGGAAAGATCGTGGTTGTTGGTGGGCACAGTGTTCTTAAGCCTAGATACAAGGCAGGGCCATTTAGTTCTCCAAGGAGTGTGGATTTGGGACCCCTTCTAGGTTGGACTGGTTACTTGGCCAAGGTTGGTCATCCCTTTGTTGATATAGGTTAGGTATTTGTTAACTTATGCCCGACCCTTTTGTCGGGCAATAATTCCTCGCATAGTGTTTGGCCTTCTAGGCGGGTTTTCCTTATGCCTAGCTTTAGTTTCTTGGTTTGCAGGCAACACTCAGTTCTCTCTAGCTCCTCCTCGCTCCTTTCGGTCCCTAGCTCAGAACCGTTGGGTAGGGACCCCTCCTCTGTTTTGGCTTTCTTTCTGAAGGTGGTTACTTCAAGTGGTCTCTGTCCCAGACATATTACAAACCTCAAGTCACCAATCTCTCCCCTTATGTTTTGGCTCAACCCTGATTTTCCCATGTTTGAATAGACATCTAAGGATTTTCCAAAATCAAGTGTGCATGGTGCCAAAAGGAGAGGTGCTTCCAAGCCTCCTCCCACTAGGCATGCACCCAGTCGTTCCCATGACATAGGGGCAAAAAATGTCGTGGACTAGGATAAAAATATCTTTCATATGAGAACCCCACCGAAAATGTAACATAAAATCGATATGTGTGTGAATGAGGCCAGGTAAATGTGCTCACAGACCTCAAAATGCCAAATTAAGCAAGAATTTATGACACAGGTTTTTCCAAGTCCAGAGATACTAAAGTGTTTAGAACCATGGAATTTTATTGGATGGCCAAAATCATCATGAATCTATCAATGAAGGATACATAGGTCAATCAAGTCAAGCATGATAAAATGTTGGATAGGCTCAAGTGACTGGAAGCTAAATTCATCGTTCTATGCAAAGTGGCATTTGGAATCAACTTCAAAGTCACTAAGTGGGACCTTGACAATGAGGAGGACTATGTCGAGGTAGTAGGCATGCTGAGCTCCCCATGAGACCTCCAAACATGCGGGCCTAGCCTAACCACCTTCCAGTTAAATTTGATGGACGAAGTTGTTTTTAGGTTATTTTTTGTCTTTTTATACTTTCAATATAGAAACGATAGACATTTCTGGTTGTTGAAGCTTAATTACTATCTAAGGCGTATTGGTCCATAGCCCACAACCAACTATCATCCATCATAAATTATAACATGCACTCTCCTCAATGGGAGATGCTAGGAAGACCCCCCTCTTAAGTGCAATGGAAGTGACCTCTCCAAACCATCGGCCTTCTTCATGACCAATTAACCCAATCCAAGTAAGTATGACTTCTCTACCCTCCTATTCATTTTTTATACTTGTCCCTTCTCCTTCTTTACTATCCTACTTTACATTTCTGATATATCCATTGAATCACAATCACTTCCATGAACTATGTAACTCCATTATAACTCCCAATGAAGAGTTGAATGACTACTCACTAAAAGATGAAAATCAATACAAAGTGAGCATTATTTTTGTGTTTCCTCAAGCTCACAAAGTATAAGTGTTGTATGAGACACACCATTCTATAATCATATCACACTATCACACTTTGGAAATACAAAGTGAGAATTATTTTTGTGTTTCCTCAAGCTCACAAAGTATAAGTGTTGTATGAGACACATCATTCTATAATCATATCACACTTTGCAATGGAGAAGATGATTATAAATTTGCAAAGATATTCTTTTCTTGTCACAAATAACATAGATAATGGAAAAATTCATGAGAAGTTGTTCCTTCTATAGTATTTCAAAGTTAGTAAACTAAGAGTTGGCCAACTACATTTAAGAGTTAATCTCAATCTTGTGCAAACTACAAGAGTTGGTATCAATGGATTTCTTCCTTAGAAGTTTATTGATAACCAATGTAGGYRATGCATATCTGATGGTAGTCATGTGCTAGTTCAACAAAAYGRTYATGATGATCTAYCTTGCAAGAARAAACTTTWGTACAAAAGGAYRTGYAATTATTCTTTGACAAAGTATAGGTGTACTTTAGTTTATTTTAAGTGATCATTTCCCACTACAATATTAATTTTATCAACTACTTTTGGAAAACACTGTAGGGATTGTTAGGTACCAATACATTCTTAAATAAATGGTCATACAGAGAAGGTAGTAAATTGCAACATAATGAAAATTTGCAAAATTTCAATCACAGACATGTGAAGATGCAAGATCTCAACATCTTATATGTTCAAATTTTTTTTTTTTTTAGGTTACACAGTCCGAGGAAAACCCCTGAGTATTGCCCCTCATTTCGAAGATGGTACCCAAGGTAAACCCTAGAATCTTCGGGGCTCGAGGTTGGTCAACAACAGGGCTCAAATTCATTACAACAATATACTCGTTAAGAGCTCAATACATCACTTGCATGAACTGAACCTGGTTGGGAGGATACCAATCATTCTTCTCACCCACCTAAGCTAAACCCAATTGACATCTAAGATGCATATATTACCCCAATGAATGTTATAATCCTAACCTCTTCAGGCACCTACAAACTTTCATTTGTATTATCTACAAATATTTTCGTTCTACGAAAATGCAAGGCTTCTATTGTGGGATTTACAAACCTTTTATTGCCAAAGTTGCATGCCTTCCTTTGAAAAAACCTACAAGACTCCTATTGTGAAACCCTAAAACTTGCCTTACTAAACTATAAACTTCCACAACCCTGGCATTAAGCTTTAACATTTTGTAACACAAAGAATATTTAAATGGCAAAATTGTAAATATTCAAACTGTGAAACCCTAAAACTTGCCTTACTAAACTGTAAACTTCCACAACCCCGGTGTTAAGTTTTAACGTTTTGTAACACAAAGAATACTTAAATGGAAAATTTGTGAATATTCAAACTGCATTATTTATGGAATTTTGTAAGGAGAACATGTTCCCTCCAACCCATTTAAGGGTGACTCATATAAAAGTGGCCACTCAACTTTAAGAATCCAAGTCATTATAGCAAGTATTGAATTGGTATTGGTTGTCTCTTGGCATTTTGTAAAGAGAACATGTTCCCTTCAACCCATTTAAAGATGACTCATATAAAAGTGGCCACTCAATTTTAAGAATCCAAGTCATTATAACCAGTATTGAATTGCTATTTGTTGTTACTTACCATTTTGTAAGGAGACCATGTTTGACCACTCAGTTTTAAGAATCCAAGTCATTATAACAAGTATTGAATTAGCATTTTGTAAGGAGACCATATTTGGCCACTCAATTTTAAGAATCCAAGTCATTATAACAAGTATAACATGTTCCCTCCAACCCATTTAAGGGTGACTCATTTAAAAGTGGCCACTCGACTTTAAGAATTCAAGTCATTATAACAAGTATTGAATTGGTATTTGTTGTCACCTGGCATTTTGTAAGGACAACATGTTCCCTCCAACCATTTAAAGGTGACTCATATAAAAGTGGCCACTCAACTTTAAGAATGGGTGACTCATATAAAAGTGGCCACTCAACTTTAAGAATCCAAAGTCATTATAACAATGATTGGATTGGTATTTGTTGTCACTTTGATTACTAAATTTTACAAGCTATTCATGTGAAGTCCGTGATGATATATTTTCATATTACAATTTAGTTTTCAAGCAATTCAATTATGTAAAATATAATTTCCATTGTAATATCCCACAAACGATATTAACTATATTAGAGGGATGAAAAATAGTTTTATATCCCACAAACGATATTAACTATATTAGAGGGATGAAGTTTTTAGATGATATGTTTGTAAAATGGTTAGAAAGTAAATTAAAATTTTATGCGTCATTGTATTAATAAATATTTAGAAACTACAGTTTTAATTAATATAGATACATCTTAACCCAAATTTAAAGTAATAAGAGGGAAACATGAGGTGTAGACTTCAATCTTTTTCCCTCTCGTATATTATTTGCAAAACATTTAAAAATATGATAAAGGTGAAAATAATAAATTAGCATAGATCCATATTAATCGACCAAAGGTTTGCACTTCTTTTTTAATTCCTCTTTATGCTCAATAAATCCAAAGGGGATACAAATCTATGCAAGTTAAGTGGATCCTTCTCTAAACAAAATAGATCCAAGGTTAAGATCAATTTATGTTATTTTATTTATAATTGTTAATTAAGTATGATAAATAAGATAAATAAACCTCAATCTTTTTGCATTCTCATGTACTAGTTGCAAACCATTTGTAAATATAATAAGGTGAAAAAATAAACTAACATAAATCCATCTTAATCCCTAATGTTATAAGCAATATCCATCTTAATCCCTAATCTTATAAGCAATCAAATGTTTGTACCTGGTTTTCTTTCTTTTTTTTACCTTTTCTATCCTCTTAGTGTTTAATAGATCCAAGGTTAATACATATCGTTGCAATTTATGATGGATCCCTCTCCAAGTATAATAGATCCAAGGTTAAGATCAATTTGTGTTATTTATTTACAATTTTTGTTTAGATATTATAAATAAAATAATTATTACTCTTAGTTTTTTCGTGATATTAACTAAAAACTAAGACTGTTTTCTTAATTAGCCTTACACATACACATGGACATCTCCCTCATCCAAGTTGTTAAGCACCATGGTTTTATTAGTACAATGAGCTCCTTGGGTGTCTATCTAACCAACCTGTTAAAATTTGTTTAAAGAGGATCAACCTCGGAGAACAACCATGCAATTTATGTCTTAAAAAATTATAATGAGTGCAATGTTGTTTCGGTGGGATTAATCCTTTACATATATGTTCTACTCATTATCATTGTTAACTAGAGAATCATAGATTACACACATCCTTAGTTTCATATATATAT
>JASDQU011101272.1:0-10662 GCA_032191745.1 Picea mariana | reverse complement strand
GTGTACCTTAGTTCAAGGATGATAGAGAAAACCATGTATTGGTTCTAAGTATGAAGGTTTTCATAGTTAGTCATAATGTTGCTTAAACTTTTTGGAAGTAAACTACGTGAAAGTTTATGAAACTTCTAACGTTTCAAGTGGACACTCCGCCCATTATCAGAGACACAAAGTTATAATAATAATAGAAATGAGTATTGATAATGTGATTTAAACTGAAAAAAAATTAATAAATAACCATTGAAATAAAATATTAAAATATTAAATGATTGTTGTAAAATAAAAATATAATAATCGCAACTAAATCACATAAAAAAAAGGTACATGGTGATTAAAGTAAAGTATATTAAGTCCAAGTAAAATAATAATAATAATAATAAATAATAATAATAATAATAATAATAATAATATGTAACGAAAGAAAAGAAAATTAAAATGACAAAAAGGGACTTAGAATCAATTAAGTTAAGAAATTAAATGAATTAAAGAAGTTCCACGAAGGAGGGCTTTGGGATAGGTTAAAAGGTTAAATATGAAGAGAACCTTTAAGAGGAAGGGAGAGAAGTTAGACAAGAAGGTAAATAAATTAATCTGTAAAATATCAAATGAGTGAACTAAAATAAATTACAATAAAGGAATTGAT
Source organism: Picea mariana (assembly GCA_032191745.1). Taxonomy (NCBI): domain Eukaryota; kingdom Viridiplantae; phylum Streptophyta; class Pinopsida; order Pinales; family Pinaceae; genus Picea; species Picea mariana. Next base: position 10,022 of record JASDQU011101272.1, on the reverse strand, counting down.
GGAAAAAAAATAAAATGAAAATGATAAAACAAGGAATTAGAGTAAAATGAGTTAAGAAAATGAATTAATTAAAGAGATTACATTAAAGAAGGATCAAACAAATTAATATAATGAAAACAAGAGAAGTGAATTAAAAATAAAAATAATAATGGGGTTAGGGATGGGTTAAAAGGTAAATAATGAGGAGAACCATCAAGAGGAAGGGGATTGAAGTCAAATATGAAGGTAGAAAAGGTTTAATGGGCAAGATGATGGATGGTGGGTTGACTTAGTTTATATCCATCTTCGCGATTAAAATCAATGGATGGTGGGTTTCTAGGATTGACTTAGTTTATACCCATCTTCTCGATTAAAATTGTTGGGATGCTTTTCAATTTCTAGTGCTTTTCGAATGATGTGACTCTTGTGACAAATCATACATTGTCCTAACTAACAGATCTTTCAAAGCTCGGCTTAAAGAACTCATAGCTAACACACTCCACATTCACATCTCTAACTAAGCTATCGTTGAATACTCCCACAATTCCAAACACCTCATATGTGTTGACCAAACCATAATTATTGCCTCGACACCCCTTTACTCCTCTAGAATCATTTGAGAAGTGCTAGAAATTGAAAAACATCCCAACAATTTTAATTGGAAAGATGGGTATAAACAAAGTTAATCATGGAAACCCACCATCCATCATCTTGCCCATTAGTCCTTTTCTACCTTCTTATTTGTTTTTGTTTGACTTGTGTCTCCTTCTTCTTGATGGTTCTCCTCATTATTTCCATTCTTATTCTTATTTTTAATTAACTCTTTCATATTTTTATTACATTAGTTTGTTTGGTCCTTCCTTCATGTAACATCTTTAATTCATTCATTTTCTTAGCTCATTTTAGTCTAATTTCTTGTTTTGTCATTTTAATTCTTTTTTATTTCCTTCACTTCCTTTATTGTAATTTCTTTGAATTCTCTCATTTGACATTTACAAATTAATTTATTTACCTTCTTATTATTTGACTTTTTCATTAGTTGGTTCTCTACTTCCTTCATGTAACTTCTTTAACTCATTTAATTTCTTAACTTATTTTATTATAATTTCCTTTTTGTCATTTTAATTCTCTTTTCTTTCTTTATTTTTTTGGTCATTCCTCTTAATTTTCTTATTCGACAATTATTTTTACTTGACCTTATTATCTTTTACTTTAATCACCATGCATCTTTATTTCTTGGTTTATTTGACCAAAAGTCAAGATTAATTGATAGAGGGTGAACATAAAGTTAGAGATATCAGTTGTCTACCTAGGAACCAAGGACAATGCCGTGAAGTAGTCGATTAAACAAAGATATATGCTTCTAGAGAGAAAAGACCAAAACTTTAAACCCAAAACATTAGTCCTTATAATTTCAAATTTGAAACAGAGATACCCATAACCAAAGAGTACAGAGATACGAGCATCTAGCTTCTATGCATGAATTAAGCTCTATAAAAGAAGAGAAAATAGAGTGGTGATTGGACCAAATACCAACCTGGAGAATAATGTTGAGTTCGTGTAGGGATGCATGTTGTCCTCCCACGAAAATGAGGATGAACCAACCATTATCCCACCTAGTTTAGGGTGAATTAAAACACAACCTTCATTACCTCTACCTTAGGCATGTGCGAGGAGGCCTCAGGTCTCATCAATTTATCACTCTGTCTTGGTGGATGGGCTTGTGTGTGAAAAACACATGGCTTGATACGTTTGAGGTACTTGTCATTAAATTAACAAGGGGCATGATTATGGTATAGCTTAGGTGGTTAGAGCACCATTTACCCATAGCTCCCTCATTTTCAATGTTATTGCCTTATTTGCCATTAAGTTAGCTTGACAATTGTGATTCCTTAGGACACGAAAGAATGTGATGTCTTGGCCTCATATTGAGCTTTGATTAGGATTGAAACAATTCTATGATCATCCAAACATAAGTTCTTGATTATTGATTTCACTATTATGCTAGAATCCCCAAGACAATCAAGTGTTGGATTTGCTTTTCCACCACTAACCTTTGCCCCTAAAGTAATGAGTAAGCTTTTGCCTAGTTATTAGATAGTGTTCCTAAACCCCAAACATATGAAAACTCAATTTTTCCTTTAGGATCAATGAAGATCCCTCACACCTACTACCCCTAATATATATACAACAAATATATTATAATTAAGTATAATACTTCATTTGAATATCATTTAATATATTAGAAGAATTAAAAATATATTTTATACAATGTGTTTTTGTATATGTAAAACTAAATATATAATATATTAGAATATTACTTCATTCGCCCCTGTTTTAATATATGAAAATAATTAAATATATATTTTATATAATATGCTTTTGGTCTTAGCATATAAATTGATAAATAAAATAGAAAAAATATCACAAAAAATTTATATAATGTAAACAGTTAATATATAATGAAACCCTAGAAAAACAATATATGTGTGAGATGAATTAATGATAATTGCAATAATATGATTTTTTTATTATCTAAAAAGTAGAATTTAATAATAATAAAATTGAAATAAACAATTCCATGGCCATTAGGCCCCCGCGTATGTTTGAACTTTGCACACATTGAATACGCATCCATGACCACAATCTATTTGAATTAATTGTGGACTTGTAAAATCCTTTAGAATTCGCTGTATTTTTTGACTTATTATGAATGTGAGTAGCTTCAAAACAATGGCTACATTAGATGCACCATTAAAGCACCCCCGTGTTTGAATTCCTTGCCAGCTGCACTATCCTATCACATTAATGTATTGTGTTCTTTGAAATAGATGGATTCCAAGAGTATTTACATGCCCCCAAAGAAAGTAAAGTTAAGGCCATCAACAAAATCCAAGTATCATACTTTCATGGGGCCCTTCAATATTCTAGCATCCCATATTTTTGTCTTTTACAATAGTTAAATTACGCTATAATCTATATTGTTATTGCTTTGCTTATTGTATAACCTATATTGTTATTCCTTTGTTTATTGTATGTTTGAATTCGGCTACATTGATATAATTATATTATAATAACATCTAGACTTATTTATATGCATACATTAATGTATAAGTTTTATTGTTTATGTTGTTGGTGATGATACTGACATGATTTTCTTAAGTATGCAAAAAAGGAAAGTTTGGTATGTGGATACTAATTTGATTTACATTGTGAATGGATTGTTGGTGCGAAGTACATGGTAAATAAACACACTTGCTTACTTTTTATTGTTATTAGCATGAAAATAGTTATATAGTTATGCGTGATGATGTGTTTTGGTGGGCTAACCTATAGGTTAAGGGGCTAAGATATAACCAAATAATTGTGGCACTAAAGTAATACTGATGTCCTGAACATCAAAAGAGTAGTGGTATGCCATGAAACAATATTTCATGATTTCATTATTGATTGAAAACATTGTTATGATATGTGGTCTGGCGCGGGTTTTGCAAGAAGTACCATTACTGAAACTAGTTATTCGATGACAAATATCTAAGAACAACAATAGTGACATAGTATGGTCAATGATAAGGTGTTGAACCTAGTTCTATAGGGAGGGGTGGAGGTATTGCCCACCATCTATCCTCCAAAACCTAGAGTCATGTGAGGGCTATGTTAAGCCATGCTTCCATAGAGATGTGATGGTGACTACGAGTTGCTTGTTGGGGAAGTTAGATTGACAGTTGACACTTCAACTTATGGGTTATATCTAGATTTCAGTCAATATAGTTGATGTTTCATCACATTGCAGTACAGGAAATGATAGGACGTGTAAGATGGAAGTAGGTTAGGGAGAAAGGATGATGCAAAGTTAGATGAGAATGTTTCTTAGGGATTAGATGTGCCACTCTTATTTTCTTACTTGGTTCCTACTATGTTTAGAACACTTGTTTTGATTAATTTTTTACAATTTAAATGCGATGATCAATGATTGATGAATTATTATAATTTTGTTAGTAAACATTACTGAATGATGCATTTATATGATTTATTGCCGTGCATACTTGGTTGTGAACACACAAGAATTATGCATTAGATGCAATGATTATTTATCATTAGTACATGTGTAAGATATGTGTACTCTAGCTACACATACATACATTACGCATGTACATTGTTACAATTACTTGATGTATTAATCATTAAACAAGGTTATTAATTGATTAATTAATAGTTTAATTATTATGGAAATTAAATTTCATCTGTAAATATCTAATAGCATTAAATATCCTCCTTGACTTTGATTAATGGTTGGTATAATGAATTAAATGGGTATGGTGGGTTGCCATAAATTTTGGGAAAATAGTCAAGTTTCATTTATAAGCTAGCATGAGAAAAAAGACATTTCAACTATATTTGATTTATTTTATGTAATTCATTTATTATTTTATTTTAATTAACATTTTCCTAAAAATCTAAAAGAAGAGGTTGATGAACATTAATGAGGGTGGTTGAGGAGATTTTGGGGGATGGAAATGTGAGAAGACAAGGAAAGGATGTGAGGCAATGGGTCTATCTTGGAAGAAAATCATTAGGACTAAACTATTTTGGAGCTATTGCATTGCTTTGAACGATCATAATTGTTGGGATACTGGTTGTTTTGGTTAATTGTTATTCTTAGATCTTCAAAAATGGGAGGGGAGGAAACCCAATATTTCATGGATCTAGGTAGCCGAGTAGGTTTTTCCTAGTTGGTTGGGAGGATTAAAATCTAGTTTGGGAAAGCAAAATATGAAGACAGGAGGATTAAAATCCAATTTGGCCAAGCTAAATCTAAAGTGGAGTTGTGTAGATTTTAACCTTGTACAATATTTTACTGCAAATAGATTTTCAATAAAAGAATAGAAAAGATACAATGGAAAATACACACAATACACATAGATTTTTCCCCTAGAAACCCAAACCGGGAAAACCATCATATTCTATATTCATTCATATCATACATTGTTTACAATACAATATACATATAGGAGCCAATGGCATCCAGAATCCTAATCCAATGACATGGATTAGTCAACAACCCTAATTCCTTAATTGGAAATAGAAAACCATCGGTGGAAAACCATGTGCAGAAAAACGGCCCATAAATGGACATGAAAATCGAGGACCACCCAAAAATGGACATGAAAACCGAGGATTTTTTTTTTTTCCAAGGGCACTGCCCCCAAACCCCTGCACAGGGGGCCTCCTCCCCCCTACACACCCGACACAACATAAACACTAATTCTGTTCATGCAAATAATATAACACATATCCAACATTCTCCCACTTGTTGTTTTCTTTGCATACAGGGGGTTACAAGGTTACATATTCAACAATGCCCACAGATCCTCTACACCAAGAGAAGTTCTCAGTGCAAACAAATTTTGTTAATGAATCTACAACATTCTTCAAAGTGTTCACCTTCATCAACAACACTTTCTTTTCTTCAACCACGTCTCTCACAAAGTGATATTGAACATCAATATGTTTTGTCTTTGAATGATAAACTGGGTCCTTTGCCAGAAAAATTGCACTTTGATTGTCACAATCTATCCCTTACAACTCGTTGTACCAACCCAATACCTAAACACAATCTTTGTAACCATACTGCCTCCTTGCTTGCATGAGTGGTTACCATGTATTCAACTTCTGTAGTTGAAAGTGCCATTACAGATTGTCTTTTGCTCATCCAACTAATTTCTCCTCGAAACAGGTTAAACACATACCCGCTTGTATATCTTCTACGATCCAGATCTCCAGCCCAGTCTGCATCTACAAAGCCATGTATGTCCAACACTCTGTCCAATCCTGGTCTTCCTTGGTAGCACAATCCATAGTTAGCAATGCCACACAAATACTTGAAAACTCTCTTTATTGTTGTCCAATGCTCCTTTCTTGGTTTTGACATATACCTGCTCAAAACTCTCATTGCATGTGCAATGTCCGGTCTAGTACAGACCATTGCATACATCAAACTTCCAACTGCACTCGCATAATGAACACGAGACATATCCTCCTCCTATTCTTGTGTCTTGGGACACTGATCTACAGATAAATTTACACCTACAAGAATAGGGACCCTGACCAGTTTACAATCCTGCATATCAAACCTTTGCAATATTGTCTCCACACATTTTCTCTCATTTAACCAGAGTTTCATGTTTTTTTGATCTCTTTTAATTTCCATGCCCAAAATGAAATTCGCAACATCGAGATCCTTCATGTAGAATTTAGAGGACAACTGAATTTTCACATTCTGGATAATATCCTTGTTGTTTTTTATCACCAACATGTCATCCACATACAAGACCAAATAAATCAAATGATCACCAATTAATTTAAAATACACATAGTGATCCTCTTTGCTTCTTGTAAATCCAAGTCCCAACATATAAGTATCAAATTTTTGATACCACATCCTTGGTGATTTTTTAAATCATACAAGGACTTTTTCAGCTTGCATAGTTGCTCCTTCTTTCCCTTCACAACAAATCCTTCTGGCTGCTTCATATAGATTTATTCTTCCAGATCCCCATGTAGGTATGTTGTCTTCACATCCATCTGTTCTACTTCAAAATCAAATGCAACAACAATAGATAACATAAATCTAATAGAAGTTAACTTGGCAACAAGAGAAAAAATTTCATCAAAATCAATTCCCTCAACCCGGGAATAACCCTTTGCTACTAACTGAGCTTTGTATTTCTCCACTTTTCCTTCTGCATTCAACTTCTTTTTAAATTCCCATTTGTTGTCAATGAGATTTCTTTCAGTCGACAACTCCACTAGATCCCAAGCCTCATTATTATCCAAGGCTACCATTTCTTCATCCATGGCTTTTTTCCATAGTTTTCCATCATTTGAATCCACTGCCTCCCTGACAATTCTAGGATCATCATCAGTAATAGACAAAGCAAAATTTGAACGAAAATCAGACGGAGTATACCTTTCTGGTTGCTTTCTTTCCTGAATCAATCTCCTCAATACTGGAGTATGAGGATATTCTTCTTCTGATTCATGTTCTTCTGTAGAGTTTGATTCATCATCCTTTAAATCAAACTCTATTTTCTCTAGTTCTTCCTTACTTGGTAGGAAATCTTGTTTGATAACATCTTTTATTTCTCTAAATACCACATCTCGACGATACACAACCTTCTTAGTTTTTGGTTTCCAAATCTTATAACCTTTAAGACCATTTTTATACCCAATAAAGATACACTTTTCATCCTTCTTATCTAGCTTACTCATGTTTTCCTTTGGAACATGAACATAGGCCTCACAGACAAATACTTTGAGATGTGTGAGAGAAGGTTTCTTACCATTCCATACCTGTTGTGGAGTATTGTCATCCAATGCTCACAAGGGTGATCTTTTGACCATGTAACATGCAATACCCATTGCCTCTGCCCAGAATTATTTCCCTAACCCGACATCATTGAGCATGCACCTTGATTTTTCCATCAACGTCATGTTCATCCTTTATGTAACTCCATTCTACTAATATGTATATGGAGTAGTCTTCTACCTTTCTATACCACACTTCTTACATAATTCTTCAAATTCACTCCCACAAAACTCTCCACCATTATCTATCCTCAACACCTTAATTATTTTCTCTGTTTGATTCTCAACAAGAGCCTTAAACTATTTAAACCTATCAACGACTTCAGATTTATTATTGAGAAAATATATTCAAGTATTCCTCGAGAAGTCATATATAAATGAGACATAGTACACATATTTTCCCAATGATAGAACCGACACAGGTCCAAACACATCACTGTGAAGTAGCTGTAAAATTCCATCTTCCCTCGTTGCACCAGAGGGTAATCTTACCTGATTCTCCTTCTCATATGCACAATGTTCATAGAAATAAAAATCCAGAGAGTAGTTAGACATACCTTCAACCATACCTTTACCCTTTAGTAGTCGAAGACCCTTCTCTCTAATATGCCCCAGTCTTTGATGCCACATCATAACCTTTTCTCCAGAAACTGTAGGAGTTTTTTCTTCTTCAACTCCAAGGGGTAAGTCGGTTTATCCTTGATATTGATACTCTTTGATACTCTTATGAAGGAATTACTTGATGTCCTTCACTTCGGGATAATTGGAAATAGTAAGAAAAGTATTTTCTTGCACCTAAAGGTTTACTTAGTTTGAAGCAAATGTATGTTTGAAACATAGACATATGAAGTTTTTCTTAATTTCGAAGTTGAGGAAGTTTCAAATTTCCCCAATTAGTTCATCTAGCTCATGTCTAACATTCGAATGATGTGAACTTGTAAAGCAACCTAATAGTTCTATCATGTTTACTTTTTGAATGTATCATGTTTGAATTACCTTAATACTTTTATTATTCGAAATATTTAAAGTTATAAAAGTGCCCAATGACACATCTCATCAAGCCCTTTGTTAATTTCGAAGTAACAAAGGGCCCAATGACACATGACAACACTATCGAAGCCTCACTTGAATTTTGAAATGTCCCAATGCCAATGCCAAATTTGCATACAAGATCTTTAGAACAAGCCCATCAATGCTATATTGATTATCCCCATTTTGTCATTCAAATGTTTTATATTCAAAAGATCTCTGGGCGCCCAATTGCATGGCCATTAGCCCCCCGCGTATGTTTGAACTTTGCACACATTGAATACGCATCCATGACTTGTGGCCTTGTAAAATCCCTTAGAATTGAATTCGCTGTAAATTATTATGAATGTGAGTAGCTTCAAACAATGGCTACATTAGGTGCACCATTAAAGCATCCCCGTGTTTGAATTCCTTGCCAGCTGCACTATCCTATCACATTAATGTATTGTGTTCTTTGAAATAGGTGGATCCCAAGAGTACTTACATGCCCCCAAAGAAAGTAAAGTTAAGGCATCAACAAAATCCAAGTATCATACTTTCATGGGCCCCTTCAATATTGTAGCATCCCATATTTTTGTCTTTTACAATAGTTAAATTACACTATAATCTATATTGTTATTGCTTTGCTTATTGTATAACCTATATTGTTATTCCTTTGCTTATTGTATGTTTGAATTCGGCTAAATTGATATAATTATATTATAATGACATCTAGACTTATTTAGATGTATACATTAATGTATAAGTTTTATTGTTTATGTTGTTGGTGATGACATTGAGATGATTTTTTTAAATATGCAAAAGTTAAAAGGAAAGTTTGGTGTGTGGATACTAATTTGATTTATATTGTGAATGGATTGTTGGTGCGAAGCACATGGTAAATAAACACACTTGCTTATTTTAAATGTCAATATGTAATATTGTTATTAGCATGAAAATAGTTATATAGTTATGCGTGATGATGTGTTTTGGTGGGTTAACCTATAGGTTAAGGGGCTAAGATATAACCAAATAATTGTGGCACTAAAGTAATACTGATGTCTTGGACATCAAAAGAGTAGTGGTATGCCATGAAACAATATTTCATGATTTCATTATTGATTGAAAACATTGTTATGATATGTGGTCTAGTGCGGGTTTTGTTAGAAGTATCATTACTGAAACTAGTTATTTGATGACAAATCTCTAAGAACAACAATAGTGACATAGTATGGTCAATGATCTAGGTAGTCGAGTAGGTTGTTCCTAGTTGGTTGGGGGATTAAAATCTAGTTTGGGAAAGCAAAATATGAAGAAGGATTAAAATCCAATTTGAGCAAGCAAAATCTAAAGAGGACTTGTGTAGATTTTAACCTTGTACAATATTTACTGCAAACAAATTTTCAATAAAATAATAGAAAAGATACAATGGAAAATACACACATGACACAAAGATTTTTCCCCTGGAAATCCAAACCGGGAAAACCAACATATTCTATATTCATTCACATCATACATTGTTTACAATACAATATACATATAGGAGCTAGCGGCATCCAAAACCCTAATCCAATGACATGGATTAGTCAAAAACCCTAATTCCTTAATCGGAAATAAAAAACCATCGGTGAAAAAACATGTGCCAAAAAACTGCCCATAAATGGACA